>JAHDVE020003537.1:0-100109 GCA_022606495.2 Halesus radiatus
TATCTTAAAGGTAGAGGTGGGAAGGTACTTGCATTTTGCCAACATTCGACAACAACAAGACTATTAACTGCTACACTTTGAACCGTAATTAAAGTTGTAACTACTTTGTCGTATTGTGTTAGCTTTTAAAAACCTTTTGAAAAGATAATCCATGTTAAATTTGAGCTGTGGGAAGTTCCACTTTTAGGTGATTAGACAATATATTATTTTCCTTGTGCTAACATGTAACATTTTTAAAATAGGAACTGTGAAGATCTTTGTTTTTGAAAAGCGTTTAAAAAAAAATTCTAATCCAGAAAAGCGATAAAGTAGGTACCTACCTATAATATATTTTAATTGGCGATTATATTTTCTATTCTATATTTGAAACATGTATAGATAATAGCAAATACTCTAAAATGACAATACCTCTACGTCCTGACATGTGATGGCAACATGCTACACTAGCGCCCTCTAGCGGCCCGAGTTATACGAATTGGTTTTTTCATTCATTTTAATGGATTTTTGAAAAAATTTATTCTTGATATATATGAAAATGAATATTTGTCTGTTTGCCCTTGATATTCTCGAAAATTACTCTACAGGTTTCACTGAAAATAGCACAGTTTGTTATTATTAGTGCCGGAAAGGTTTATAGTATGTTATGTAAAACTGTTGCTCTAATGTTTTAAAATTAGTATGAAAAACATTGAACCCGCCATATTGTATTGAGATAAGCTCATAGATATACCACTCTGGTTATCCACATATTACATATTCAAAAGAAGAAGGTTTGTTCGGGTAGGATATTTTCAAAATTGAAAACAAAAAAAAACTTATTTAGATATGCATTTTGAAAAAATAAATGTTTGGAAAAAAAAAATTATTCAAATAAAAGTTCTTTTTCTTCTTTTTTGTGTAGAGATAGCAATAGTCTTCACAAGGCATTAATTTTGCTGTCAAATCAATTATGTCACCGTTTTCATAAATTGTTTGTTTTTAGTTTCCAACACTACCACCAGGTAAATTTGTGCCTAGGGTAATTATTTAATACGAATTAAAAACAATTATTAAACTCTTCCGTTCTCAGATCGTAGAGGTTCTATCAATAATTAATTGTTTTTTCTACTTTTCTACGAGTATTCCCTATTACTACTGCGACAGCTCTAATAGAATATTTCTTCATAAAACTAGACAGGGCCTACCCTTTCATCATAGAGCAATATACACCACTCATATCTAACATTTAATATAAAATCTCTAAACTATGTAATTGAACTACCTACTAACTTTCGAAAGTATTTCCAAATAGTTTTAATGTAGTTTTAATCATTTTGTTTTTCAGCCACACCTTCAATGTTTCAATAACAAGCCAATAAAATTTTTAATTCCGAGCGCCGAGCGCCGAGGGAAGGTACGAGTGTAACTAACAATGAAGCTATGAGTTAGCAGCTACCCTTAATTGCACCTAATTAGAGACTTAATGTTGTTGTCAAAATGTTAAAACTAACCCTAAGGTTTTCTTAGAATGTTGCAATAACAAGTATGTACCTACATAGTACGAATGAATTCAATTAATTATTTAAAGTCTTTCTGTATTTTATTTCTATTTTTGGACAAGTTTTTTCGTATTCGCGCTAAGAATGGTGGTCTGAATGCAGTTTTTTTTTTTTACAGTAACTTCATAAAATAATTTCCCTCGAGGCCTATATCATCTTTCGGGATGCTGTGTGTAGGGTCTTTTAGAGGATAGGAAGGAGTGAACTCGAGTCTTATATTGTAGGAGGGAGGAAACACAGAGGCCGGCATCATTTTACAGCCGACCTGTTAACAAGAACGAGTCGGAGAAGCGATCCGTTCTCATGTGACAAATGTCAACCGTGTGCAAATGTTTGGCGTGTTTCCTGACTATGCACCGGTGTCGAAGGTATCAATGACGCTAGGTCCCCAGAGCATCTTCCATTAAAATACCCGTAGAACAAGGACAGCAATCCCACCTGCTCTAAAGATTGCAATACGTTTGTTAAGATAGGTGAATCTATCAAACGGAAATGTTTTTACATATTCGCCTTTGACAGTTCGATTAAAGAAACAAGACAAATTATCATAACAATTTTTTAATTTATAATTTTGACCCTTGCATTTCTATGTCTCATCTTCCTTGCAAAGCGTTAAATAGTTAAAAAATCTTTAAACATCAAATTATCTTAAATAGAATGTGACACTAATGAACAAAAGTTGATTTAATTCAATAACCACAGTTCCTACAGTTTGAAGTAAAGTTTTGAGATTGTGAATTCTAGAAATCTGGGTATAATTTTAAGGTGGAAATTATATCATTGTTAGAGAGGGTACCCAAAAATACACACTTTGTAGTCTGCTGACGCAAGAAATAGTAAGTAAAATTTTCCTCTTAATTCTACACGGGTAGTTACTAGAATATATATGGTATCCAATGACAAAAGTTCTTAGACTTTTAAGTTCTGTGTGAATTACGTACGGTATAATTCATAAATGATTGGTTGTTGCCTATGTATACATCATATTTACGTGATTAATAATCGTTTTTTTACATTGAACAACAGTTATGGAACTTTATGCCATCGAAATGAATTTTAAAAAAATGTTTAAAATACAAAACAAAATCGAAAAATAGAAATTTCCATACACATCCAAAACCAAAATACTCGCGGACCCATGGCGTCAGATTAATAAATAAAATTTAGATCTAGAAGATTTTTTTAAAGCCATAATATTTTTTCAGTGGTGTTCCTAATAGAGTAGAAAATTTCGCGTTTAAAATTACCTTGTAAATAGAAATTAACAAGTAGGAAACAACAGTCAACAGATACTTCAGTCGTCACCCAGAAATCCCAAACAGTGTGCAATCTTCATGATGCCAGCCTCACCATTGGAGTTTTCGCCGTTTCTGCAAACATATTTTCTGTAATCAAAATATTTTCCTTGTGTATCGTATAGTAGTTGCATCGCACTAAAATATGATCATTTAAAAAACAAGTCTTATTTGTTGTTGTTAATTGTTTGCAGTGTAGGTTACTTCCTAGAATATAAAGTAAATAATAGACGTCGCCAAATATGTCCAATGTTTGTAAAGTTTTATTGAATGGGCGAATAAGAGAGACAGATATGTAGGCACATTGACCTCTGGCGTAACAGCTGGTCACTCGTAATAATTCGGGTCGAATTGCAAACCTCGCTAGTAATGGCTCATGGTAGTATTGTTCTACGTCAGTGTGGTGAGTCAAGCGCAGACCTTGAACCTGTTTTGTTGGACAGTTGTGTAATGATGTCTGCTAAATATTTGTGACGTAACTTATTTTGTTTAGCAATGGGAATCGTGTATTTTTTGCAGTTCCATTCAAAACCCTGGCTGTGCCTAGTCTGCTGGTAGTAAATTCCAAATACACCTGTAATAAACTCGTACACTAAAAACAGAAACACAAAAAATCTCGCTTTTTAAATTATTATGGGATTTAATCATATTTCAGATTCTTAATTTTGTGATGACTTAATTCTCGACAGTTGAAATCTCGATTATCTTCTCGATAAAACAAAATCCTTAAAACTAAATTTCTCACAACCAAATTAATAAAAACAGAAAACTTTCCAAGACAACAACTAGGTATCTAACATATGCTGATTAATAGATATGTACACTTTTAAATAAAACCTTCATATGTAATTCATTATTACTCTACATTGAACTAAAAAATGCATAAAACACTTAAAAAAACACTTCTTTTATTAACTTTATGGATTCTTTTATAACCCTTTATCCATCTAGAACTTATAACAATATCCTAGGAATTGTGTAATACCCTTCATCTTTTATCTAACTAGTACTGCGGCGCTTTGGCCTTATTACTATTACCATATCATGGTTTGATTGACTTGACTGAATGTATGTTACATTATTCGTGCTCCCTAGGAAAACATCTTAACTGGATTAAAAACCATAACCAAGGAAATGAAAAATGACAAACATTGATAATAAACAATTAAAGTTACTAAAGTTGCTTTTTCTACTAACTGAATAAAATAGATTTAATATGTTATTAACTATTTACTGCATCCTCTTCGGGCTACATCCCCGAGTTTCGTCGTCGGCTCATAAAGTTGAGTGATACGTAACCCAATCGTAACAACATTACTAAAAAATATTATCTTTTTTAAGTACTCCATTTTTAACGCATTTTTTCCTCATAGCACTACCCAGTACCTATCAAACACAAGTACATATTTGTTTTTCTCATCTCTTCATAAGTACTTAACTATTATACTATACTCAAATTATCTGGTATACGTAAACGATTACTCTACTTTTTTTTCTTATCTCTTTGAACTTAACTATTATTCTGAATTAATTACTACATTATACTCAAATTATCTGATATACACAATTGCTTTTTTTCTGTACCATTCTTCACATCTCTTTATACTTAATTATTATACTTTTTTCTAGATATATTATATTACCATACTATGTCAATACTAGCTTTTTCCCTTCTTTTTTGTATAATGACACTTAATGTGAACTAAACTTGTCAATTTGACTGTCCTAAAACGGGATCTGTTCCTAGTTGGGCAGTCAAAGCATTCTTACATCTTGTTATTAAATAATAAGTATTTCAAATAAATAAATAATAAATATTATTATTTTAATCTAACGGCACCAGAAAAGGGTAGTAAATAAATAATACTTGATCCAGCCTTTGGTACCTACCTAACGCAACAAAATCTAGAAATATTAATCATCATTTATAATTATTTTAACTGATTAAGTGGGTATTTAATTAATGCATATACGATCTGCATAACGATGATGTACCCACCCTATGAACTTAGGTCATGCTAAATATACACAGATAAAATTAAACATTATATCAACATATCAAAACTTTTTTTACGGTTGAAATATACTTTTCATCTTAATTTCAGAGTGATTGAATTGTAATGAGTTTTTTTTTCTTACTAGCTGATGCGTACCCGGCCTTGCTTGAGATTTTAATTTTTTTTTTATAAAGTTATGAACATGTGAATTCTTGCTTGTCTTTTGGGTGCCATAACTGATTTAACACCGAAAGTAATGCCTTGTGACGACTATTACTATCTCTAAACAAAGAAATAATTTGAAATTTATATTTCATTCGATACATTTATTTCTTCGATACATATCTAAATAATAAAATTTTTAAGTAGGTACCTAATTGTGCTTTCCATTTTGAAAATATTCTTCCCAAAAAAACCTTCGTCTTTTGAATATGTAATCTGTGGTTAACCAGAGTGGTATATCTATGAGGTAACCTCAATACAAAATGGCGTGTTCAATGTTTTTCGTACTAATTTTAAAACGTTAATGCAACAGTTTTACATACTGCATTTCATTCAAACTACTCCCTAAACCTTCCCGGCAGTAATAAGAACAAACTGTGCTATTTTCAGTGAAACCGGTCAATAGATATATCTATGGATCTAACACATTTAAATCCATGGAGCGAAAACGGCCCACCAACTTTCGAGAAAATTGAGGACACGCAGACAAACAGAGTAGTTGATACTTTCAGCATCACCCAGGCGAAACGCTGCTTGAAACAGCTTTCGCCGTATTTGGTGTCCAGATCTGAATAGCCAAGTACTTACCCACCTTCCTCTCCCCCATCTTCTTCCCTCTCTACTACCTTCAGCCTCACAACATACCCCAATTGGAGATGCCATAGTCTCACTGGCTCCAGACGGTCGGGAGCAACTGAGACCCGTGTGCAGTTCACACATAACATTCATTTCTAGAAGAATTTTAAAAGGCGGAATATCTTCAAAAACCAAATAATTAGCGATGGTTTAATTTTATTAGATTTCGGAAATGATCTTTTATTCACATTTAAAGGTGGTGATGAGAATCCGTATTAGGTAGGTATTATTTGATCTACCAAATTTTGGTTCGCGATCGACCGGTTGGAAACATTGAAAACCCTTGTGTTCTATTCTGTTCAATATAAACAAAATATGTATTTGTAAAAGGTGGGTCAACAACAACAAATTAACTTCTATATCAAATTTATATTCCATACCAAAGAATTTATTTAAAAAAAATCGAAAGTACCTGTTTATGCAGATTTCACGAAGGTGTTTAACAAAATAGAACATAAATTAGTTTTTCGCAAACTTAAGACCTTGGGGATGCAAGGAGAATTCTTAAGTTGATTTTCTAACTATCTGAATGAAATAACACTATTTGTAAAGTGAATCATTCTACGCCTCTAGCGGCTTACCGCAAGGTAGCCATTTAGGACCAGTGCTCTTTCTACTGTTTATAGATGTCAGAAAAAAAAACCAAAGTAATAACACATATTAGTGATTTCCAAGAGCTTAAATTTGATTGAAGTAATTGTATAATTCGGGTGTAACCAATAATCTATTTCTAAATATTAAAAAATGAAAATTAATAACTTTGTTTAAAAAAAATCTTCAATGCTATCCAATAATGCGACAAACCATATTCAATTGGATATATTAACTGAAATTAGAGACCTGGGAATTATATTTTATAACAAAACTAACATTTGCACAACACATCAATCACATTACAAGCAGCAGAACGAAAACATTTGAATTTTTGCTGAAAACCATTAAAAACATTTAATTTTTCCATGAAAATTTGATTTTTCTTTTTATTTTGCACCCAAGTAGAGTATAAAAAAATTCTGTTCTTCACCCCAAATTCTGTCACCCCACTATCAAATTAACTTTAAAAATATCGGAAGAATGCATGCGAAAAAATTTACGCTGCATTCATTTAAAAATCGATATTGCCTTGGAAGAAATAAACTGCACGTAATTTGGAGGTCGACTGTTGAGACTGATAAGAGTACCCAAAAACATGTCACACCAGGCATAAAGAAATTATGAAGCAAATTCGCCAATCCCTACATAGTTTAGCAAACGAGTATGCAAGTGATGTCGACATTTTTAACAAAACAAATTAAATGTTTAAAACTCACCTGAACATTGTTTTCATGTCAAAATATTGTTTCTGATAACTTTTAACAATTTTTTTGATAAATCTATTTTGTAAACGATTGTAATAATAACAATTACAAAACTTACACAATCAACTACCAGTCTCATTCATTAACCAATAGGATGCATAATCTGGGCAACAGGTTTGGAGGTGTTTTTGATGTATATGCTGACTTCATTTATACAGTAAAGCATCATCTATACCAGCACTTCGATGAATCCTACAATATGTAGAGTATTGTAGCGTTAATGATTTGTGTTATAAAATTGTTTTGGATTTCTATTTTATGTCACTGTTTAACATTTGACAAAGATAATTCATTGCTTTGTGGACGAACACTGTAGGAATACCATTGAATGGAGTTGTTTAATTTTTTTTTTAAGTTTTTTTTATGGCAAAGCGCACTTGAAGTGAAATAACACAAAACTGCGCTATATAAATGCTTTGTTATAATTATTATTATATTTAGAATCTCTATGTGCTTGTAATTTTTGATTGCTCTTTATATTATGCTCTAAAATCCATGTAAAAGCCCAAATGAGTGTATAATCAAGTAAATAAATTAATTAATAATTATTATATGCAACTATTGATTTATTACTAACACTTGCATGTAAGTAAATATTTGTTTGCGATCAGTTTTTATTACTAACACTTGTTTGAAAAATGTAACCACTTTATATGATGTAAAAGCTCCGAGGGGGTATAAAATAGTAAATATGTAAATAAATAAAAAAAATAAATGTACTCTTGCATGCACATGCATCAAAAGGTCCAAACATGTTTATCACTAGTGTCAATAGCCAGTGTTATAAACGACCGTATTATATTGGAATTAGGAGGTAAGAGGTAGAAAGGGAATCGCTAATCGCTGGAATGTGGACACGCTGGGCAAAGTCTAAGGCTATAAGGTTAAAGACTCTACTCCCTGTAGGTGGGTAGAGCCTATGAGTTACTATTATTAGACGAAGTAGGTATTAAAGCGCAGTGTTTGCACAGCTATTAGTACGGACTCAGGATATTTGATCAACGCAGACTGGGAATATGAAATGAAACAAGAGACAGCGGTTCCCAAAGATTACTTGATAGTTAAAGATGTCATAAAAAGTTTGTCAGTAATAATAATTATATTAATTGGATAATTTGTATAGCGCCGTTTTCTGTAAAAAATCATTTCGAGGGTACCGTACGAATATTACTTCCTGTTCATTTAAACATACTACCACAGTACGTGCGTGCGCCTAGTTTGGTGGTCCAAAATAATATTAACTCTGTATCAAAACTTATAGATGAATGAATCAAAAAGAAAAGAAAATATTTACCCGGCAGGTCACATCAGGTAAACACAGTTTCATTGGAAAACTGGGTGATGTGTACCCGGCCCTGCTCGGATTTTTTTTTTGTAATAAAGTTATGATGTTGTGAAATCTTGCCAGTTGTTTGGGTGCCATAAGTGATTTGACAGCGAAAGTAATCCTCGTCCTTGGAGACAATACGATATTTACAATTGCCTTTTATCTTTCTTTACTATTAATATTATATTTGTTAGAACATTAGTAGTGGCAAAAGTATTTATTTGAAATATTGATATTTTTATTTTCCGATTTTATGACCGGAGAATTTTTATAAAGTTTTCTTAAAAAGTTTAAGAATTCTACTTACTTTTATATATGAAATTATCACATTTACATTTTTTACAGATTTAGTTATTTGTATCGGAATGAAAAGTTTCTGACTTTTTGTATAACAGTAGCTCGACGCTACGCACTAGTGCGTGGGATAATTTACATATTATATTGTTAACTTTAGGTAAGTACTAACCGGCCAGTTTATCTAAGAAATTTTTGTATGCATTTCTTCCATTTATGAATATTATTGTCATATGAGTTATAAGTTTTAATGGTACACAACTGCTGACCCTGCACAAATCGCAAGTGTGCCCCACTATAGAATTTGGATGTCACCTCTGGTCGGGATCCCTAAAATATCTGAAAAAAACCCTTAACTTTGTGCAGAAACGAGCGGTCCCTTTGATAGATTAGCATATTTTAACAAACAGAGATGTCAGGTGGGAATGCTGTCCTTGTTCTACCGATATTTTAATGGAAGATGCTCTGAGGAACTAGCATCATTGATCCATTCGGCACCGATGGATAGACATTTGTCACATGAGAACGTGTCGATTCTACGACTCGTTCTGTGTTCAAGAGCTCGGCTGTGGAATGATCTGCCGGCCTCTGTGTTTCCTCCATCCTACAACATGGGTCTCTTCAACATCCGCCCAGGTTCACTCCTTCCTAGCAGAAGTTATCTATAATATTTTTTTTGTTTGTTTTAATTTATATTTTATTTACGGACCAATGTCCAATTACACAGAATACATAACACGAAATGAAATAAAGAAGACCTACAAGAAAATAACAGCACATACATAATACAAAAACGAAGCAATGACAAAAAGAGGACAAAAATATACATTTGAGAGAACATTTAAGTGAAAGCCGTAACATTTTTTTAGTACAATCCATGATTTTAGACATTCTGAATGATAATCTTCGAGTTCTAATTTCGAAACGCCCGACAAAAATCATTCAGACTGGTACCAAAAATTGAGTTAACAAGTCTCTAATTCATGATCTACATTCAAATACACTTTATGAGGAATACACCAACCAAAAATATTTGCTACGAGCTGTGTCTTATGTCACCACGAATACAAGTAATAGGAATAAAATTCACTTGGCAAGCGGATTCTCGAAATGTTTGTAATAAGCAAAAAAGGTTTTTTTATTTATTATTTGAAAAAAAAATCAATCTAAGGAATCTTTCACTAATAATCATAGATTTACAGTAGTATTTTTTAAAATTTGTTTCGTGCATAATTTTCAATTGAAAAAAAATGTTATTTACGTTTTTTTACAACGTATTTTAGAAAATCATTTTAATTCTCATCAGAAGAATTTTTAGGGAAAGAATGAATTTATTCAAAGCATATTTTTGTGGTTTTCAGAATGTAAACTGAGTTATTATTATAGAATAATCGAAATAGAGATTTCATGTATAGCTTCGCCTTAATTCTAAAAACCAGTTTTTAATTTCCATGAACTTCCATACTCTTCTCTTGCTCTCCATTTCCTTCTGATTCATAATATTTAGTCAAATTGAATGCCGCGGCTCCACTGGCTAAGGAATCGTATTTAACGATGCATGTATATAAAGAAATGTTAAAATAGAGTTCTCAACGCCACAAGCTAAACCAGGCACCGTTCACCAAGAATATGTTGGTTGATACCTTCCTATATATAAAGGCAATATTTAACGATGCATGTATAGAAAGAAATGTTACAATAGAGTTCTCAACACCACAAACTAAACTAGGCACCGTTCACCAAGAATATGTTGGTTGATACCTTCCTATATATAAAGGCAATATTTAACGATGCATGTATAGAAAGAAATGTTACAATAGAGTTCTCAACGCCACAAACTAAACTAGGCACCATTCACCAAGAATATGTCGGTTGATACCTACCTATATAAAAAAGGTAATATTTCTTCACGTAGATACAGGTATACCTAGTTAAAAAAATATATATAAAAATATGATGGTACTTAATAAAAATGTACATACCGTCAAGACCAACCCGACAAACCGATTTTATTCATTTGCCCGCATGCAGGACCAATATTAGGATAAATTCTCCAATTCCCCGTAATTGTGCGCAATATAATACACAATTTCACAATATCGACATTCTTCACAATACCCTTTCAAAATATCGAACCGAAGTAATACGTACGACCACAAATTGATGCAAGAGTATAAAATGTATCGAGAGCCTCTCCTGTCCCGATCCTATCTTCCTCTTCCTATCGCTTCATAAATAAAATATTTGTATTTTACCTTTGTTAGCACATGGCTTACCTCTTGTTAAACTTCCTTTGTATATATATTTGTGTTAAAAGCTGTTTGTTTCTTACAAATAAATAAATTTAAGATAAGTTTAAGAAGCTGTGTGGCCGACCTCTGCAAACGTGATCCTAACTCCATTTGTCAAATGTTTTAACAAAACATCGAAAAAAAATATATAACAAGATATTTGAAGTCTCGGCGCACGCTTTGGAGGTACACCCGGATAGGTACCGCATTTCCGCCTGTCTCCCCTTCCGCTGTGGACCCAACATTATTGCTTGTGTCAACTTAAATGGAAAAATGTCACCATCACGAAGTAGGTATCGTGTATTAGTTGGCTCTGCTTGCGCGATCATATTTGCAGAATGCTGTGGGCGCTTTACACGACGCCCATTTTCGAACAGATTCCATACAAATCACTTTCCATATAGATTCGACATGAAAAATTGCGGTTGTTCTGTTTTGAAAATGATTTTCATCCAGTTTAATGGCGGGAATTATTTGACATCTGTCATTGATATTTCTACGCAACTTCATTATGTAACATATTTTTAATAAATGCTATAGGTAGACTAAACTATGTTTATTACTTACTGATTGTGAACGTACCTTTTATTAGTACCTGTCTATCAGTGGCGGGCATTGCTCTATGACCAAAGGCAGGCTGTGTGATGTCGGGTATGAATTGTGTATTGCGTATTTGAAAAAGCTCAATTTATTATCATCTTCCGCTGATTGTTATGAACAACTGAATATACGAGCATACAGGTTCCTTAACAAAGTCATGGAAAAAATACGTTTTGATCAAAAATTTTACCAGGTGGAGGATCTTTTAGAGTATATATAATATTTCTCCGCAGAATCAAGAGTTTTTTCAGATATTTTGGGGCTCCCGACCAGAGGTACTTGCTATGGTTCCGTTTCTTAGTGTAGGCACAGTTTTTCAGCGTTTATTGTCTTCACGCCTCTGCGTGAAATTGTGAAATTCGCCACTATTTTTTATTATTTGCTGACATTTTGTGATCTAGAGTTGTATTAAATATACATCAATATTTTTATTTAATGGGAACTATGTTATATGTATGCAATGCAAAAAGTATCCACACTGGTTCCAATATGGATTCCATATGGGGAAAGGAAAATAAATAGATATCGTGTAAAGTGCTCACGCAGAAACACTTATGGATAATAATTACTCAGTAGTTAGGTACCGTTCATAATGATTAAAGTGTTACTTTTAGTTGTTAGTTTGCTCCACAGAAGTTTCTACCATTTGATGTAACATCGCACAACACTTCGGACTGCGCAAAGCCAGTGAACATCAGCAGTATAGACAACAGGAAGTTGGGAGTGAAAGGATGGGAAGAGGAAGGTCGGCGAGGACCTGGCTAGTTAGAAGTAGTCACGACTAGAGCCGTTTCAGATAAGGTTTGAATTATGGACTTTGGCCCATTCCACTTTGGAATGAACTGAAAATATAGCTAGGCAACTTCACTTTATAATAATACCCGGTCTTGCTGAGGATTTTTTTTAAAAGTAAAGTTATGATGTTGTGAATTCTTGTTTGTCGTTTGGGTGCCATAAGTGATTTGACAGCGAAAAACATTAATAATAATAATAATAATAATAATAATAATAATAATAATAATAATAATATCAATAATAATAATAATAATAATAATAATAATAATAATAATAATAATAATAATAATAATAATAATAATAATAATAATAATAATAATAATAATAATAATAATAATAATAATAATAATAATAATAATAATAATAATAATAATAATAATAATAATAATAATAATAATAAAATAATAATAATACACACACACATTAATAATAATAATAATAATAATAATAATAATAATAATATCAATAATAATAATAGTCTAATAATAATACACACACACACACAATAATAATTATTATTATTATTATTATTATTATTATTATTATTATATTTAGTCACAGGATAAATCACCTCAAGATATTGTGAGACTCGCTTTAACCACACAACGCAATATATTTCGAGCTAAACCGGGTTGAAACTAAAGTATCATTACTGTATAACCTTATAATTATTTTAAAACTCTATTACAATAATCCATACCTTCATCATTCCAATAACCGTTACAATTATTATTAAACTCTATTACAATAAACTATGCCTTCATCAATCGAATAACCATTATAATTATTATAAACCTCTATTACAATAATCCATACCTTCATCATTCCAATAACCGTTACAATTATTATAAAACTCTATTCCAATAAACTGTACCTTCATCATTCGAATAAATTTTATAATTATTATAAGACTGTATTACAATAAATTTTCGCAGAAACTTGCTAATAATCGTTTTGTGAGCTTTATTTGTTGAAAATACAAACTTTGTATAGCGATCTGAAAACAAATTATAATAAAAACAAATAGACATTCCTCAAAAAAAAGGACGTTTAAAGTTTTGCAAATATCACTTTGTATCCCAAATTTGTAATGTTTGCTGATAAATATTTGGTAAAGGATATGATATTTTAACGAAAGCTCAAACACGAACTGTCCTATCCAAACACGGAGCTGTTGTTTCCGCAGCGCGAGGCGGACTCTCATTTTTGATTCTTAGATTTGAATATCCTTCAGTTTCACATCTTGATGGGATTGTGGGAAAAGAAATTATGTCCGCGGTGTGGTAACAATAAACTCTCGGCTCCAGTCAAGCTCGTTTCTAAATTAACCCCATCCCTTCACAACGAATGTGATAAAAAGGTACTGTACATAAGTTTAATTAACTAACCATCACGCCTTTCTGCAGGGGTAGGCAGAAAGGACGGATAGTCAAACAACTCGATAATAATTTTTATTTTTTAGAATAAAGTTATGAAGTTGTGAATTCTTGCTTGTCGTTTGAATGCCAAGGTTTAGAGCGTAGTTTGAATGAAACCCAATATGTAAAACTGTTGCTATAACGTTTTAAAATTAGTATGAAAAACATTAAACCCACCATATTGTATTGAGGTTAGCTTATTGATATATCACTCTGGTTAGCCACAGATTGCATATTCAAAAGAAGAAAGTTTGTTTGGGTAGAATATTTTCAAAATGGAAAACATAATTAGGTATCTACTTAAGAACTTTATTATTTAGATATGTTTTGAAAAAGTAAATGCTTGGAATGAAATGAAATTTTCAAATTAATTGTTATTTGTTTAGAGACAGTAGTCACAATAGTCGTCACAAAGTATTACTTTCGCTGACGGATCAGTTATGGCACCCAAACGACAAACAAGAATTCACAACTTCAATAAATATTGAATTAAAAACTTACTTTCTCATTTAAAAAAAATGTAATATAAAATCAAATTATTTTAAATTACATTATAAAAATGCTTATTGTTTAACAGTAACTAATTACCAACAAAACGCCATTTCGAAATACCTAGAAAAAAGATTTATTTATTGTGCAGAAATATGTCATACGTGGAGTTGTCCGGTTTTGCAAATAAAACTAGCGAGTAGTAGACATTTTCTTGAGGAATACAAATAAAGCATCAATTAAAATAATTGAACGAACCTGACTGAAACTTGAAACATTTGTTTTGTTTTATTATATTAATTTGATCTCATCCGTAGAATAAAGCCTCCACGCGGGGGGTAGTTCGGCCGTTACCAGTTAGCGGAGAGTTTATATAAATATTGAATTTAATACCCACCCGTTCATCTCGCATTGTTTACACCCAAAGATATTCATGTATATGTATGCCTCTACTAAAAAGCTAATACAATGGAGCGTTAAATGGATTCTGCGAAGGCACTGTAAATAATTGCGGATTATTCTCTGAGGATATCAATCATGACGGCGAATGCCTCGTGTGTTGTAAACAAAGGCCCAAACGACTGGATCTGCATTTGCTAGCTGGTAACAGATATCTTAAAATACCTATGTTATTTTTCGGTTAGGTATTAGATATGTAAGTATACCGAACCCAAATCCAAGACAATATTGAAAATATTGAAATGAGCGAAGACTGGGAAAGGGAAGAAGGTTTGATAGAGGGCAAGAGCATGTTAGGATAACCTAGTTATTCAATTAATTGTTTTTTGTGTTTAATTCGTAGAACCCCATTATTTTTATAAAATATAATAATGTTATTACTAAGTTCTACGAGCATTTTTAGTTTTTTATTATCGTGACAGCTGTTTCGGAGTTCAAGGCCATTTTCAAACTGTTGTTAATCCACATTGTGACGACTTATTTATATGATTTTATTTGGAGTTTAAAATCTCTATGTTTTTTTTTTTTTTTTTTTACAGTAACTACACACAGGAGACCAAGGAGGAAACAATTTCCCTCCAGGCCTATATCATCTTTGGGGATGCTGTGTGGAGGATCTTTTAGAGGATAGGAAGGAGTGAACTTGGGTCTTGAAGAGACCCATGTTATAGGATGGAGGAAACACAGAGGCCGGCAGATCATTCCACAGCCGAGCTGTTGAACACAAGAACGAGTCGTAGAAGCGACCCGTTCTCATGTGACAAATGTCAACCGTGTGCAAATGTTGGGCGCGCGTTTGGCGTGTTTCCCGACTATGCACCGGTGCCGAAGGGATCAATGACGCTAGTTCCTCGGAGCATCTTCCATTAAAATATCGGTAGAACAAGGACAGCATTCCCACCCGACGTCTGTGCTCCAAAGATTGCAACCCATTTGTTAAGATAGGCGAATCTATCAAACGGACCGCCCGTTTCTGCACAGAGTCAAGGTTTTTTTTCAGATATTTTGGGACTCCCGACCAGAGGTGGCTGCCAAATTCTACAATGGGGCGCACTTGCAATTGTTGAAAACTCTTTATATTATGTTCTAAAATCAATGTAAAAGCCCAGATGGGCGTATAATCAAATAAATACATAAATAATTTGAATCATTGAAGAAGATAATATTAACACATCCCAAATGAACCACGAAACCGAAAAAACAACAGAAATTAAAAAGATTTCAGTCGCATCTGGGACTCGAACCCAGGACCTCTACCTATCCGGGGTAACCGCTTAACCAACTTAGCTAATGAGACCAGTAAAATTTACGCCATTTACACCGATATCATACTTCATGTTCAAGATTTATTAATATTATCCTCCATTTTTATAAATCCCATATTATTGGCTGCTGTCCTTATGATGATTGCAAAGTTTTTAATTTCTGTTGTTTTTTCGGTTTCGTGGTTCATTTGGGATGTGTTAATATTATCTTCTTCAATGATTCAAATATTACAATGAGGTTTACAAACTTCAATAAGTTATAAAAAAATAAAAATTGAACATAAATAATTAGATAGAAAATAAGAAGAAATATTTGTACAGCGCCCTAGAGGTAATTTTTAATAAATTATCAAATTGTTATTATTGTTATTCACATGAATGAATATCCTCCTGCCATGTGCAGTTCTCGGCTTACGAATCCGGCGAATCAGGTTTAATTGAAAAATGATATTAGGTCTTGCATTCCCTGGCCGGCCTACGAAAGTAATAACTTCATGTTACGTATTAATGAAATTAACCTGATCACGTACATAGTCCATTATTTGCAATGTTTTTTCCAATACACATCCTAAACGAGTATTGAAATTGAATCTCACCTCTCTCTTTTCATTACAATTATAATTCTAAACATCCGCTGGTCGAAGAGAGAAGTCGTTGTGCTGCATAGCCCGCACCGCCCACCCTTGCGGAGACATGTTGTATTGGTACGTGAGCCATGAAAATGTTTTATTTTTTTCCGTTGGATCATGGTTGGATCTCGGCGTGACAATATGGGCTATGGCCAACGGTTTCCTTTTTACGGTCACCCATCCAAAACTCAGAATGCGGGCCTTGTTCACATTTCACTTAAGGAGAAAACGTGGAGAGTTTATCACTATTACTCGTAACTTACATTTTTGATCGGTTAAATAGTTTCAAATAACCTAGCTCTACTCTATAAAAAAACACCGTAGTAATGCATACTTATACGGTAACATTGATGTGCCAAATATGTCAACAACATCGAAGTATTTGTTCCCCGGATGTTGAATCCGTCGCATGGGGGAATAATATTGTGACTGAAGTTGAATTGTCACAATAAAATGGTAGGTACTGTCTTGTCCTACCGAGGACCTAATCCTAATAATGAACGGATTTGACGAACTGTTGCTAAGCTACAATATCCTCACAAAATACTTTGAAGGATTTTTTTTTAAAACGCCGAGAAAAATTTAAAAAAAAGTCTAGGGTGTAGTTTCATTTTATCATAAACAATAACTTAAATGTTTTTTTAATGCGGATTACAAAACTTTTGATAAGTTTATTTTTGTTTTAAGTACCCGGAAAGGATTGCAAATATTATTCGCCGCTTTAAAATATTAAAAATTATTTTTAATATTTTATTAAACATACGTAGTGCGGTCAGAAAAAGCCATGTTTCTGACGTCCAAGACGTGATTTTGATAAATGCTAAGATTATGAAAATTAAAAAAATATGTGTATCATATTTTTCTCTTTAAAAAATTATGTTTATCGTATTGCGTAATAATTTTATCTTTAATTGGAATTATTAAATAGTCCCTATCCCCCTTAATAAAGTCGGATTTAAACAAGCCATATATGAATATCTAGTGACAGTTCAGTCAACAAGCAGTTGTTTTAAGCTTGTAGGTAGTTGGCATAAATTTATATCGACGTAAGTGCAAAGAAAGGGCACTTGGGGTGATATCAAACAAAAACGCGCTATGTAAATAGGTACAATCTTATGATTTGCCCCTCGTCACTAATAATTAATGGCTTGTCACGCTCTAGACAGCCCGGCGTCATGACAAGGTGTAATGCGACACCAGACTTGTCAGCTAAGCGCCGGGGGTTCTAACTGCAACTGACCGAGGATACTCTGCCACGTGTTTGCAAAAGAATTTGCGCGTTATTTTTTGTCTCGAACGACATGATTTTTGCGTGGCTGTTTGACGGTGGTCAAATACGTATTTTTTTGCAATGCCAAAGAAAATATTGTGTTCATACGACACGTGGGCGCATACCTTGGCTGTTGCATGGATATTTTTTGTTTTTGTTTTTGAAAACATTTTTTTTTTTTTTTTAATTTCTCCAGAAAACCGAATATTTTAGAATAAATCTTTAATTTCTACCTACAGTACCTAACCACAATATCCAAATAGTGTACATTGTCAGCAAGAAAATATAGTATTGTAATTAATATTTTCACCATTTTTTTATGTGAGTACCGCACAAGAGCTCCAACTGCTCCCAATCGTCTGGTGCCAGTGAGACTATGGCATCCCCAATTTGGGTATGTTGCGAGGCCGATGGTAATGGGGAGGAGAAGGAAATAGGAGGAAGGAAGATGGGAAAGTACCTGGCTGTTCAGATCTGGTCACCAAACACTGCTAAAGCCATTTTTTTATTATTTATTAATTCATTTTTTGATACATACATTCACACAAACAAGGTACAATGATTATAAACATTTTTTTTTACATCCCAATAACATTTTCATTTTGATTGGTGGTCTTTCACTAGGGCCATACTGAAAGAATGTACCATACTGCAGCACCGTGCCGCAAATACATTATGCATTTATTACTTTTAACCAACAAAGTATTGTGAAATAACACAAATTATTTTAATATAATTTTCTCGCCACGCCGGAATTTGAGCCGGTGACCTCCGGAATCGTAGCTGAGGATCGTAACGACTCAACCACGGGGCCGTCAGTGATGATAATGATTGAATTAAATATTGTGTATGCACTCAAGCACATATATATGTTATAAAATTTAAATAAAAACTCTGTGTAATTGGTACCTACTTGCGTAAAGAGTTTATAACAATAAACAAGGGCCTGTTCATTCTGTGGGTTAACAAATGAAGAAGTTGACTTTGACGAATGAGTTGACGGAACAAAACACATTGTAAATGTCGCTATATTGACTTGTGTTATTTTGTAAGTCGGGCCTAAAAAATTGATTTTATTTATTATGTACTAGTTATAGGAATACATTTTATAGACTGAATTTTTATAACCATGAATATAATGTCATATCATATGCTTTTGCTCTGTTGTTATTTTTACCTTACATTATATTTGATTATTTACACCCTTGGCTTCTCAATGATTATATTATGTTCATCTAAGTGAGTCTGCCACTAGGGGATATTTTAAATTGTGGTTTTAATTTGCATGCAGGTAATATATTTGTTATTTTCTAATTATATTAGGTCGGGTTATTTTGTGTCGATTTTCTTGCTCTTTTGATATTCGTACTTTTACATTTGATTATTTATTATAAATTGTGCATGTAAGTGAGTCTGCTGCTCGTGAGTATTGTATGTAATAATAGTTCTTTATTCCAGAAGGTATGTAAGGGTAGTGCAATTTAGTACGGTTCAATAAGTGATAATAATATAAACAAATAAATAAAGTTGGTACGTAAAATATGAAAAAGAAAATATAGAAAAATATTTTCAGTAAAATATGCGAAATAATTCATTCACTAAGAGAGAAAAAGTTATGGTGGATAGTTGATGGTCTCCCGTCTCCAAAGAGCCATCAAGGGAGACTCCATCCATGTAGCCGTGGCAGTAATGATGGTATTCTTGAATTGGCATACTCTGCACCATAGGGTTCCCATGCGGTGGCGGAGAAGTGCCCTGAAAGAGTCCACTCCAGGAACATTTCTGTAGCGCTGCAGTATCTTGGTAGACGGAATAGTTGGCAGTATGCATTATTGCAGGTGACTCTCATATTTTGCCATTGGGATACAGTGTAATGCACCCACAATTCTGACGTATACAGAGATGTGCAGAATGTGTTGAACAGTGTTCTTTTGACGTTTGCGTTGCAAAGGAAAAAAATGCCTTGACGGCATATCTGCTCTAACGGATATCGCTCTTCTCTACATATCCTCAATGTCCTTAAGGTTTTAATTTGCATATATACCATATACATATACTATATTTTACAATTATATTAGGTTAGGTTAGTTAGTGTAAAGTGCACTTGAGGTGAACCTTCACAAAAACTGCGCTACAGAAATTAACTATTTTTGATACTATTATTACCTCGAATTAGTAATTTAAGCCGGGGCACTTGTATTTAGTATACATTACTCACATCCTTCGATAGTCGAACCAGTTTTTTTTTATTTTTATAATCAATGAGCTCACTCATAGAACAGTCATAACTCACAACTAACAGATTTTTAAGTAATTAAAAATAAAAAAAACAGTTAATTTTTTTTCCTTATCTCAACTTGTTTGCTAGATTTGCACTAATTACTAATTCATGTGAAATTATCAATAACTCTACGTGAGTAAGTTTAGTACAGAGGTGATAACAGATTTTGATACCACAATGACAAACATCCAATGAACTAAAGACGGACTTACATTGTGTTGTTTGTAAAAACACTTATTTTTATTTATGTATCCACCTAATTTAATAATAAACGTGATGTTTTATTACTTTCACGCTGCACTGCGTGATTAAATACTGTTTCATTTTATTTAATTAATTCAGTTCGTGATAAACTTTTTATAAACAAAAATAGTACCTACATATGCAAAAACTAACCGTAACGGCAGTATCGGTAATTGCACTAATTGAAATTTCTTTGTGTATTCTTGACCTTACGTAATAAATTAAGTGTTTCGATATTTATTAAGAAGAAAAATAAATTGACCTTGGCCCTGGAATAAGTACCTAATTTTAAAACTTTGATTAAGGCGATGCCCTCTCTAATTATGATTCACTCACATTTAATATATCTTTCGAGATCTGGGTATTTGCTACCAAAAAAATGATTTTCGAAATATCTTTAGTTTGCCATGGGAAACACACGTCAAAGACATCTACAGTACTACCAAATAATTCCTTTTAACACCATTCCCACCTGTGAAATTACAAATACTATATCCTATGTAATTCAACACTTGAGGTGATTTTTCACAAATCATCCAATTATTATTATTATTATGATTATACCAAAAACAAACTCACCAAATATGGACTAAAATCTTCAGAATATATAGTTCACACACAATACAATAAATTACCCAACCATATTAAAAATGCAAGGGAATTTGAAAGGTCACAAAGTAAGATGTTTAAACTATATTGTATGAAAGAATACCTTAAGGATTAATACTGTGATGTGTCTCTCTAATAAGTGTAACTATATAATGTACCAGTGATATGTCTATATTACAAATGCACATGTTAATTAGGTATCTTAAATATTAAGTATGTTTATGTCTTAAAACTGTCCTGCGGGTTCTGCATGGGATCCCACAATGAGTTTCAATACAAAACATAATGTATTGGGTACTTTTTAATAATTAAAAAAAAATTATAAAAACTTTATATTTGAGAGAAATCACGAATTGCTGGTGGCGAAAATGTTGATTTAGTCTAAAATCTTGTTTTATTATAGCTTGGGAAGCTCAGGAGGAAATTTATACGCACTTTTATAGGCCGAGCTACAATTTATATTTTTGGCTTATAAAAGGATTTATAAAATATTAACATACAAAATTAAGGACAAGACACGTTCTACCTGTAATGAAGTACTTTATTAGAATCTTTAATAAGTTCAATGATGGTTTTAATGATCTTAAAATCTTAAAAACATCTTACCCCCCCGAACTCAGCCAAATCAATAAGTACAGGCAAGTCATTTTAAATTGGTCCGAAATAGTTTGGAAAAACCCCCCGTAGTCTCCCCCTTACCCGGCAGAAGTCCTACGACACAGTACACCACTACACAAACAAAAATCTCTTTAAAATGATTCTATTGTATTTAACCCATTTTAGGACCGTTCAAAAATACCCGACATTCTAAATCTTTCATTCACTTGTTTTTGGTAGTTTTTTGCTCCGAGTTCTAAGCCATTGTTCTGAGAGTAGTGACGCATTACTGCGATTACAATTGCGTTTTCATAATCGAACAAATTATAGTTACGATTAGTATTCAAAGACATGAATGATTATGTTTATGTTTAATTCGACAACATTAATGACGGAATATATATATAATAATTTAGTTACAAAACATTTTTTTTTTATTTAGTTAATAAAAATTTGGAAAGCTTATGAGAGAATTTATAATGTTTTTCTTAGTCATCCTCACTAGGGGTTGCTGTGCTGAGGAGGACTAGGTTTTATTTCAAAATTGAGCTCCTACGAAGTCCTTTTAAAATTTTTGGATAATTCCTCTTCTTCGATTTCTTTGAATCATGTTTTGATTTGATTTTTGAAAATTTTTGCATATTCCGCTTTTTTATTCATGGCCGGTGAAAATGAATTATATAGCTTAGTGGAGAAATATTTATAATTTGTTCAAAAGCAGTTTCTAATTTAGGAATATTCATAATTTTATTAATTTTTATTTTTATTTTATAATTTACACGTCCAGGGGGCTTTATAATATAGATACATCATTTTTGAAATCACATATCAAAAACAAAAAATAAAAAAACATGCATAAAAGTTAAATTACACTTGAAAAAAGAAAATTAAAAAACTAAAAATACACAGCAACAGAGAAAAAAATAGTACAAATTCAACAAAGTCAATATTAACATTAATACGAAATAAGCAAATAATGTAAAAGTTGTAGTTAACAATAATTTAAAAACTAGGCAGAAACAATTCGTTCATCCTTCTTTTGAAATTTGCTAAGTTTAGATAAACTAACTAACTAACTAACCATCACGCCGTTTCGCCGCAGGGGTAGGCAGAGAGGACGGACCGCCAAACAACTCGATCTTGGCATACACTTCTTGCTTCATTCACATTCATACAACGCCTCATACATTCTCTTCTGTTATTTCGACTTCTGACATGGCCATGCTAAGTTTAGATTATTGTCAAATACATCCATATCATTTAAATATTTGTTACCAAGACTATGTAAGCGTTGAATTGGGGAATTCAAAGTATAGTTCGAACGGGATATAGATATGTAAAATGCTAATGACTGTCTTGTAGTTCGTTTGGGTATGCATAGGTTGATTAAATACAGGAGTTCAGAACAACCGAATTTACAATTTAACAATTTTAGTAAAAAGGTTAGGTCGTTAATTTTCTGTCCGTTTTCTAAAGTTGGAATAATGTCATTCTGGTTCGCTCTTGTGTGGTGAAAATTAAGTTTCTTCGGTTTTTTTGAACTTTAGAAAAGTTTGATGAAAAAAAAATTTGCATTAATATTTTGGATCCTACAAAAGATTTGAAAAATTATTTTATTGGAATTCTATTGGGGCTTTTAACACGGTCTTTATAATACCCATTTTAAGACAATTATTTCATATGGTTAGTAGTTGCCGATCCCCATCCTAATATACCATATTCGAGGTGGGAGTGGCATAGCGCTTAGTAATCTTTTTAACCGTTATTGCAGAATGGGCCCACGTCCATCTAATTTGGAAATATCTTTCCAGTTATGTTCATGAAATATGATTACAGTACCATCAGTAAAGCTTACTATTTTTTTTTGATGGGAAGAGCAGAAATTTTATTTATGTAGATGAGAAATAATAATGGTCCGAGGACAATTCCTTGAGGAACTCCATGGAAGAGACTTGTTCGTTTTTCCGCCCATTTGTACATGCTATTCTGGTCATGATATGCAACTTTCTAATAATTTCAGTGTTGTTTCAGACATGCCAATTTGTTACAATTATCAATAATGTCCAAAGATTTTTGTAGATCAATAAATATTGCCAAAAATTTTCTATCTGCGTCCAAGTTTCTTGTTATTATGTTTGTTAACTTTAATATTGCATCTAAAGTATCTCAGTTTTCCTAAAAATCGTACTGTGTAGAAGATAATTTATTATTGTTTCCCAGATACTGTACAATTTGTTTTTCATAACTTTTTCCAAGATTTTGGACAATGTGTTTAAGAGACTTATTGAACGGTACCTAGTTATAAATGTCGATTTTGCTTTCATTTTTATAAATCGGTACTAAAGTTGGTTTTTTGAGAGAAGATGGAAATACACATTTAGAAATGGAAATATTGACAAGGTATGTCAGAGGCGAGTTTGATTGTTTTGTTTGAGGTAAGATCATTTCCTGATGAGGTGTTTGAGTAAAGGGAATTTATCACTTTATAAATTTCTTTTATTATTACTGATCAAGTTAAGTACATTTTCTGGGTTCGGACAAACATCCACTTCTGTTTTTTCTTCATTAGTTGGGAACTCTTTAATTTAATTTGGTAGTTTTAATCCAATGTTAATAAAAAAGCTATTAATGTATTCAAGCAGTTTGTCAGGATAATCTGAAAATGAGGTAGAAACCATGTCTATGTCTAATTCTTGACTGGTTTTATTGGTGGATAAAGGTATTTTCATTAGCGATTTTATTTCAAATCTTCCAGAGTTTACGGGAATCATTCATAAAATCATATATTTTTCCCTTATAGTACTTTTCTTTATCATTTTATATGTCAGAATTTAAAGATGTTATTAGGGTCTTGTTTAGTTTACTATGAAACTCATCTCTTTTTCTAAAAAAGATAATTAAAAATTGTATTATCCATGGTTCAATGTATTTGTTTTTTTTGAGAGCGGTTATGTGCTAATGGTGAAGTCTAAGATTATCCTCATCTGTTACTATACATTGTACAGCTCATGCCAGATACTTGCAAATCTGTAAAATAGTGTATAAAGAATCGTGGAGATTCGTGAGTGAAGATTTCAAAGGTTCTACGAGCGCTGAGGGCGGCTCGAGGTGCGTCTACCTCTGCTGAGCCTGAGGGCGACTAGTGGCGGAGCGGTAAATATAATCAGTGGCTTACCTCCTGTCCTCAGGCGAGGGACACTGGTTGTGATGCCCCCCCTGCGTCTGGTGGTAGTCCAGCGCCAGGGCCAGAGCGGGGGGCGGGTAGAGAGGCGTCAGCAGGGGGGAGCCGGGGGGCGACCAGTGACGGGACGGCGCCGCCCCCGCTGGGCCCCCCGAAGGGGAGCGTCCACCGTATTGGTAGTCCTCTTCTGTAACTAGAACAAATGAATAACTATTATTAGACTATGAAAAATAGTCCATTCTTAAACTCAATTATACCTGAATAAATTAGGTACTTAAACCATATTTGCGTTAATACACAACTTTTATTATTTATAATTAATTTTACGTAGAATTTATAAATCGTTCTTTAAAAATTAATTATTATTAATAAAAATCATCTCATCAAAACACCTTATTATATTGGTACCATTATATTTGGAACATCTTACGTAACGTGTGTATTCTGTTTTTGGATTAGTATGGACATTTTTATTTTCCAATTTTGTATTGTATTTTAAATATGTGTTTTTTCTAGTTTTGACGAAATTTAATCATAATTTGGATGACTTTAAGCTATATAATTACCTAGTGTAACGTATTTTGCACCTATGTGCCGAATGTAATTAACAAAATATATAAATATAAAATCCCATATACGGCGTAAATAATATAATAAATATTTATTGCTCAATATAAAAAAAACAATTACTAATGATATAAATTAGAGTATTCATGAGTAAACTAATTATCAATACGAATGTTATGATAAAGTTATTGCTCAATCCTATTATTATTCTTTGAGTTATAGTTTCTAAAAATATATGGTTTACTATGAATAGAATATAAAATTATTTACGGTATAGCACATCCCTGTTTTGACATTTGACATTCTAACCTCAAAACCGACCGGCCATAGATTTGGAGCGTTTTGGCGAACTTCAAAATTAATTTTAACTATGGAAATTTTATAGAAACCTTAGAAAAAAATCAGACTATACTGGTATTTAAGTTAGAACGTCATTATTGATAAAAAAATAATGGACTGGAGTACCTTATTGTTTAAGGGGGTGGTGATGACTTAATTATTTGAACGAGATCTAGAACGGTATTCCGATTATGTCTATGATTATCATTTTTATCAGTAAGACAGATATCGTATCTTCTGAGAAACCCTTTTAAAAATGTTTATTTACTGTTGAAATCTACTTCGGCTCGCGCCCACTCTTTGTCAGTATATATAGTGTATGTCTACACATTATTATTTGCAACAAGTTTATTGTTACCTTATCACAAAAAACACACATCAGATCCAAATAAAAATAGAATAAAATACAAAAAGCCACAGTACCGACATCACCCAACAGAGGCTGTAATAAAATAATAAGTTGCTATGCACTGATTAGTTCTGCTGGTTTATTCATTGTTATTACTTATTTATACATTTTTATCAGACAAATATTGTAATTATTTTTAGTGACAACAGTTTTAGTGCGATACGCGCAGTCTTTGACATTGAAAATATAATTTTTTTCATTGGGTGATTGAGTGTTTTATGGCTAATTAAAACTTTATTGAATAATTTACGGTTTGGGCATTGACAAGGGATATTATATATGTGATATTGAACTTTTTGGGGTGGGTTTGAGTCTGTTTATAGTTTACCATATTATAGATTATTGCTTTTGTTGCACATCAATGACCTTTTGACAAGTGCACCAATTCATTGTTATGCGGGTGACAGTACAGTTCACGATAGTTTTTTTTTATTTAACAAGCCTCTAAAGATACTACAAGATCCAACGGCTCGGAGGGCTTTGAAGCAGAGAATGGGCGGTTACCTCGAGAGCATTTCCTCTTGGGGCAAGAATAACCTCATCGTATTTAATGTTTTATAGACCCAATCATGTCTGATTAAATATGTCTAAAAATGGATCGAAATTTCATTCTAGTCTCCTTTAACGGAAACAATCTTCCCAACAAACCTTCCGTTGATATACTTGGTGTAATCCTAAGTGACCAGGTCAGGTATGGGGGCTCCATCGAAGCCAGAGTAAAGTTAGCCTTTCAGACCTGACCGCACTTTACAGAGCAAACAAATACTTTAATAGAACACAACTGCTGACCCTGTACAAATCGTAAGTGCATCGTACTGTAGAATTTGGCTACCACCTCTGGTCGGGAGCCCCAAAATATCTGAAAAAACCCCTGACTCCGTGCAGAAACGGGCGGTACGTTCGATAGATTCGCCTAAGGCGCCATGTAGGAATTCCATCGTTGTTCTACCGGTATTTCAATGGAAGAAGCTCTGAGGAACTAGCATCATTGATCCCTTCGGCATCGGTGCGCAGTCGGGAAAAATGTCAAACGCCCGCTCAACATGTGCACACAGTTGATATTTGTTACATGAGAATGTGTCGCTTCTACAAATCGTTCTTGTGTTCACCAGCTCGGCTGTGGAATGATCTACCGGCCTCTGTGTTTCCTCCCCCCTAACATGGGTCTTTTAAAAACACAGGTTCACTCCTTCCTATTCTCCAAAAGACCCTCCACACAGCATCCTAAAGAAGAAATACCTAGGCCTTGAAGGAAATTATTTCCCTGAGAAGTACCTGTATGGAGTTACTGTAAAGGTAACTTACTAAAGTAACTGAAAGCCCCTGTTGGGCCTTTGGAGATGGTTTGAATCTGGTTGTTGTTTGAATGTTGTGCCTAAAATATACTATGTAGGCACCTAGTACCTACCTAACCATTTCATCCCCATTCGGAAAATGTTGTGAGACGAAAGTGGAAAAGCTAGGAATAACAGAAGTAAGTTATATTAATTTTTGCAAGTAGGTAGGTACTTGTTTTTTTTAGATCTGGTAGATGCACTTGCATTACATTGGTTGGTGGGTACTGTGTTTACTTCTATGCTATTTTTAACTATTCTACAATTTCTCAAACTTAGTGCTATCTTTTCTCACTGTAATCATTCTATGTCCAACGGTCTTTGAGCCATTTTAAAAACATTAAATGATTCACATATGGTTACCAATATTAGGATTGAAATGTTAGGGACATTTATTTACATCTGAATCCCACCAAATTCACAAAAAAACGTATTAAATACTACTTTAATCTTAGTCTTAGTCACAAGTCTCAAAGCCGCAGATAACGCCCCACGTGAGAGCAATCAACAGTCAGCAGACAATCGGGCAAACAGTCAACAGCCAGGGAAACCCTCAGTTTACCTATTCATCAAATTGGCGATAACCTACTGAGACTTATCTAACAGTTAGTGCAGGCGGGAGATAATAGAGTAAATATTTCATTAACGTTCGCCTATCAGCCCCAGCCGGTACTACCGCGATAGGTAAAGTCGTAGTAATTCTCCGAGATAGTCCGGACTTATCACGGCTGCTCCTATCACACGTGGCCGGTCTTGTTGTACAGTTACACTAGCTGATATAGCCCTACTCTGTCACCCACCGTGTTGTTATTGTGTCGTGTAGTAAAGCCGCTGTGCAGATACCGCAACACGTGGTGTACAGATAGACATAATCACATTCTAACTTCATTCACACTTCCACAGTGCATCGTGCAACACTAGTGAACGTGTATAATCTATTATATAATAAAGAAGAAACGGTCGCAGCTGCGACTAGAACACAGATCCCCTAAAGCTGTCTGTTTCAACATATGCCATAGTAAAAGTAAGTGTTAAAGGGCTTGCTAAAGTTAAATTTCCCCAAAATGCGTTTTTCAATCAATTTACCTGCTTGCTTTACGCCACTTATAACATTAGCTCGTACTTTCCGAAAACCGATGTATAAACCGACCATTTTGACATATTTTATAGTTCTATTAACGGAATTTTTCGCTTCAATGTTTCTTACGATTTATTTGATGAATAATTTTATAGAAGATAATGACGACGAATTCCTCATCCAATAAAACGTATTCAGTGAAAAGCGAAAACATTTGGACCAGGCGAAAATAATAATATTTTTTCAAGTTTTCAGAAGGAGGAAGCGCCGCAACACGGCAAAATATCCCAAAAAATCTTCAAGAAAATAATATATTATGCTTATTTGGAACGATTATGAATTTTTGGCGCGATATCGTATGTCGAAAGATCTCGAAATTTGTAATGCCTCAAATTCAATTACAGTTACTGAAGGGCAAATTATATTTTTCCCTATAATATCGTATATGATAGGCAGTAATTTATTTTTAAATGCTCACACGAATATTTTTGTGGGAACAAAGCTCTCAGCGCCATTGATATATTGGTATATATCTCAGGCATATAAGAATATTTTCTAGAGATCAAATTTAACCGTCGGTGTGGCCGCACCAAAAAATGATGCGGCGTGATTTTTCATACAGTTTTGAGTAATATTCTGCTTTCTCGACTCGCCACACTAATAACAATTACTTACGATTTAGCTATCTGTTGAAACCTTAGAGTAACAATATTTATATTATTACTCTAAGGTTGAAACAGACGGCCCTTATTCTTACCGGGACTGGTGTCTCTAACAATTGAGCTGCTATTAAGTCCTAATTATTTTCCATCATTTTAATCGATCTAGTATCTGAATGTACAAATTATTAAGATTATTCTCAAATATTTTCCATATTTTGGAGACTAGAAAGATTTTCATACGATTGCAAAGTTCTACCCGAATATATGTGTAACCTAGATAGTGTCTCGGGACATCTATTGATATATTCTAAGATAATTTGATGTTCAAACATTTTCATGATTTTTTGACACGTTGCAAGGAAGATGAAACACGGAAATGCACGGGTCTAAATTATAATTAAAAAGTTTTTTTTTAATTTGTTTCTTTAAACGAACTGTCAGCCTCGAATGTGTGAAAACATTATCTTAACAAACGGATTGCAATCTTTGGAGTACAGACGTCAGGTGGGAATGCCGTCATTGTTCTAGCGATATTTCAATAGAAAATGCTCCAAGGAACTAGCGTCATTGATCCCTTCAGCACTGGTGCACAATTGGGAAACACGTTAAACACGCGCCCAACATTTGTACACGATTGAATTTTGTCACATGAGAACATGTTGCTTCTACGACTCGTTCTTGTGTTCAACGGCTCGGCTGTGGAATAATTTGCCGGCCTCTGTGTTTCGACCGTCCTTCCCAGGTTCACTCCTTCCTATTTTCTAAAAAACCTTCTGCACAGCATCCCCAAAGATGACATATGCCTTGTTTTACTGTAATTTTTTTTTTTAATCACATATTTCGAAGATAAATTCTTCTTGTCGTCATAGTAACGTCATTTTGTGTTTACAAAATAACAAATATCTACAATTAAATACAAACCAATAAATTAGAATATTCGTTGAAGCCATTAAAAAAAAAACCTTTTAACAATAAAATTACCTAGCCCGACACTTAATCATAAAAATGACCATATTTTTCAGTCATGATTTGCAAATAAATCTTAGCGCCAAGGTGTTTGCAATACAAAATCTTAACTTGCCAAATTAGTAGAAACGTATTTATAATTTATTTGGGACCCCTAATAATTCGTGGTAGCCCAATCCCAGCAGACCCGCCCCTAACAGTTCGGGGACCAACAAGGCGGAACGTCGCTAATTCATGTTTAACCACAGAGGATTAATGGCGAGGATTGATTTCAGAACCTAAACCTAGGGTTGGAAAGATAAAAAAGGTGAACTGAGGGGTGGTTGAACGTTTTGCCAGAATGTGATATCTGATAATGGTAACCAACAAACTGACCATCATGCTAGTTTCCATCAAAAATAGGGATGGTCTTCCCCACAATTCTTCCTTTTCACAAAGTCATTGCTTCATTCGCATCCATACATCCTTACCATTCGCTTTCCGGCTCTTCACATGACGCCCCGACTTTCTTCCATCATCTAGCACGTCATGTAATCTCCCGAGACTTTTTCCTTCATTCATTCGCTTTACACGTCCAATCCATTAGAGCGTCCCTTTCTTAACCATATTCATTACGCTTACATCAACCTTTCATTATTTTCGGATTTACACATTTCTAATATGGTCATAAAGGATTTTACCACACATACGTCTCAGGAATTTCATTTCTACTGCATTCACTATACTTTTATCCTTCCTCTGTCAGCTCCATACCTAATGGCCTCACTGCCTTAGGGTTGGTACCACGTCAGGGTTGGTATCAGCACATAATAGTGGACTGCTAGACACCCTTCTGTTTTTCCCTCATGTCTTCCTGAAGCGTCTCCGACTTCTACTTTACTTGCTTGTAATACTATCTCCAGACACTTCCCGTTTCATCCATCCACTTTATGTGATCAATCCATAGAAGCATGCCTTTCTAATTGTTATTCTAAGCTTTATACAAAACAAACGAAGAATTTAATGGGGGCCTTTATTAGAATCCTTGCTGAAACCCTGTCGACATAAAGTCTGGTGGAATCCATCAAACGCATTTTCCGTTATTGCTATGAGTGAGGAGTTATCTTATGGTAGGAATCTAGAGGAATCTGCATTCAACGGTAAACTAAACTAGAACATCTCTTTGACTATCTTAATCGTATTTCCAAAAATTATTTTAATGCTGTCATGTAAGTTATCGGTGGGCAGATTCTACCACAACATAAAATATTGTATCTGCATACTCCTCCCGATGATAGTTGGTTATAATACTAACCTATAATGTTTCACAGATGAGAGGTTTTCAGTGGATACTTCGGTTTAGTGTTTCGAGAACCGCCCCCTAACATTAGCAAGTATTTATGTCAAACACGTTCTGAATATTCCCGTCACATCAGTATCACTTATGGATCCATTAGGCTAAAATTTATGGGATTTACTGCATGCGAGGACATCGGTGGATTAAATTGACATTGGCCCAAATAAAGGTTAGATAGATTAGACCACGGAGAAGATTTTTTGCATCGGGAATCTAGAACTGGGAACGTGCCATTTTGTCTGGTAGAACTATTTTTTGTCTAATTACCGGCTTTTTGCTAAAAAGGTTGTGAATTATGCAAATCAGGTGTTGGAACAAGAACTGGCAATGAAAAAAATACACTTTTTGTACATTAATGAGTGACAGTTCTTTTTTTTAATATTTTAAACCATGAAATTTAGTATCCAGAGAAAGGGAAGGTAATATAATCAGTGAAAATATAATGAGTAATCTGAAAGTATGTTGCCTGTTGTATGCAGATGATGCGGTGCTGATTGCTAACAGTATGGAAGATTTACAGTCCCTTGTATCTAGGATGAATGAAGTTTGCATGAAGAACGAGCTAATGATGAATGTAAGTAAGTCTAAACTCATGGTGTTTGAAAGAGAGAGTGCGAAAACAGTGTGCAATATAGTTGTGAATGACGAATACTTGGAGCAGGTTGATGAGTTTGTATATTTGGGAAGTATGTTTATGAGAGATGGAAAGACTGATAGGGATATTGAAAGAAGGGTGAATGCAGGAAACTCCATTAACGGAGAACTGAAGCAGAAGAAAGAAGCGAAGCTAGCAGTCCAAAATGGAGTGTTGATACCAACCCTGATGTATGGCAGTGAGGCATGGAATTGGCAGAAGAAGGATGAAAGTAAACTGAATGCCGTAGAAATGAGATCTCTGAGACGAATGTGTGGTAAAACCATGTATGATCGTGTGAAAAATATTGAAATTCGTAAAGAATGCAAGGCTGATGTAAGCGTAATGAGTAAGATTAAGAAAGGGACGCTTAGTTGGTTTGGGCATGTGGAGCGAATGAACGAAGGAAGGAGTGTAAGAAGACTGTATGACGCGAATGTGAATGGAAAAAGAAGCCGGGGACGCCCGAGGAAGACATGGCACGATCAAGTGAATAAAATACTTGAGTCGGGCCATGTCAGAAGTCGGAATAATAGAAGAGAATGTATGAGACGATGTATGAATGTGAATGAAGCAAGAAGTGTATGCCAAGATCGAGTTGTTTGGCGGTCCGTCCTCTCTGCCTACCCCTGCGGGGAAACGGCGTGATGGTTAGTTAGTTAGTTAGAAAATATACGTGATTTTAATGGAGGAAGAAGTCATGAATGCTCCGAGAAGATTGACCGGTCAGTGGCTGAGTTGGCGTCGTGGGTTCAATTCCTCTGCTGGCTGCGTCCTCCATTACGACACAATCAACATCTTCCGCTTACTGTGATGGTAGTAGGAGATTTTCAAATATCTTCAGGTTATTCGTAACCAGGGAATATTTGTCTTTCTTTTAAAAAAAAAACATCGTAAGATCGAGTGAAATAAATACATGAATCGGATCATATCAAAAGTCGATATAAAAGAATGTGAATGAAACAAGAAGAGTGTGTTCCAAAAGAGATTGTGCTACATTACAATCTGCCTGGACCGTTGATTGGAAAATGACGTGATTTAGATTTTTTTAAAATAAAATGATTGGTATACGTTGAAAATGTCGTTGAGATTCCAGGATACTGTTGATGGACATTTTCGATGGCATTATAAGCGATTTGCGAGCATTATGCGACTACCACCTGGAAGACGAACCGTTAAATTAGATTAATTTAATCTATTCTTTATTATTTTCTTAATCTATTAAACATTATGTTTTTCGTTTTATTTGTCTTATTTTGATGTAATTATCATTTTGTAATTATTTTAATTTTTTTCTAATTTTCTTCTCATGCATTCTAATATTATTATTTAAACACTTTATTATGTTAATTTCTCTATTTATATTTATACATATTTTATGTAATATGGCAGACTAGGATTGCACAATCCACCCAGTCCTGCTGGATTAAAAACTTAAAGAAATAAAGAATGAGAAGCGAGCTAGAGTACCTACACTGGCGCGGTATGACCCCCGCATCAAACTAAATAGATTATATCAATATGCCGGAATAAATTCAGAAAAAATCCTAAGGTATAACTATATGCGAACTTATTCAGGGTTCATGCACCATATGGACTTACTTGATACAACAATAGAACTAGCGTAGTAAACCAGACTTAATGCAAATTTTGCAATACTCAGTTTTAACATAGTGCATAACTCTATTGATAGCCCATTTCTCTAGGAATGCTATGGCTGATACCTGCTTGGAAACTTAATCCGTAGTAATCGTCACGACTTGTTCAAGAAACACACGGCAGAACAGATGTTCTAGAATAAAATAGCATGACAAGAGGAGTGGTGCTATTGAATGAAGTTTCTATGTCAACAGACATATGGTATTTAATCTTCCCAAATGTCGATAACGTTAAAATAAGAAATCTTGAGAAATGGGGGAGTAATCTATCGTTCAATAATCTTCATATATAAAAAAAATAATATTGTCTACCTATCTGTCTTCGATTTTCTGGAAAATTACTCGACCGGTTTCGCAGAAAATACACAGTTTGTTCTTATTAGTGTGTAAGGGTTAGAAAGTAGTTTGAATGAAATCCAATATGTAAAAATGTTTTAAAATTAGTATGAAAAACTTTAAACCCACAATGTTGTATCGAGGTTAGCCCATAGATACACCACTCTGGTTAGCCACAGATCAGATATACAAAAGTTTGTTTGGGTAGAATATTTTCATAATGGAAAACACAAGTAGGCACCTACTTAAGAATTTTATTATTTAGATATGTTTAGAAAAAAAAAATTGTTTGAAATGAAATAAAATTTTAAAATGAACGTTTTTTTTCTTCTTTTTTTTAGATATGGTAATAGTCGTTAAAAGGCATTACTTTCGCTGTCAAATTATATATGGCAGGCAAACGTAAAACAAGAATTAGAAAAAATTACAAGGAAGGCCGCGTACAAATAAAGTTCTACATCAAGTGTCATATTTTAATCTTTTCAATTATTCATGTTGGAAAAACAAATGAAAATTTTAGTTCCTTTCACAGATTAATTCTTTCAGTAGGTTCCTCCATTCTGAAAAATAAAAGTAGATTCCAGAAAGTCATAACATAATGAATAATTTTAATAAGGCGTTTTCTGGTCCGACAGCAGACAGTTGACAGCTGACAGTTTATATCAATTTCTTAGCCAACGTGCTATATTTTGAATGGGTATAACATCTAGGAGAATATCTCTTGGGACAAGCTCGTTCAAAGAAGTTCCAAGACCAAGCGAAGGACAATAAATCAAATCTCAACCTCAGGCCCGATGGACCGCAGGCTCCAGGGACGGCGAGGATGTTTAAAAATAATAATAATACTTGGATGACTTGTATAGCGCCGTTTTTGTGAAAAATCATCTCAAGGGCGATTGTACACATGATTTTTTTTTCCAATGTTCTATCTTATCACTAACTATAGACAATTCATTATTACTACTTATGGCTAACAAATTGCATTCACCGGTTTATCGATCTGTTATACCAAACTGTGTACTCGTAAAAATGAATCGTTTTTGTGTTTAATTCGTAGAACTCGATTTATTTTTTAAATTTAATGTAAATCATATTTAATAATGTCATTATTAAGTTCTGCAAGTATTTCAGATTTTTTTCTTTATTATTGTTAAAGCTGTTTCGGCGTACAAGGCTATTATCAAACTGTGGTTAGGCCACATTGCGACGACTTACTCATATGATTTTATTTACTGCCACCCAATTTTAATTCGGACGCTGTATAAAATGATTCAGAAAATAATTTTGAAATTCTGTATTCTGTGAGGTACCTACAATTATAATGTGTTTTCCCGCATTAAATGATAATATTTTCTTAATTGATTTGTAATGATATGTACGCTATTGACTTATTTAAATGTGTTATATTGTTTGGGTTGTGTGAACATACTGAGAAGTGGTGAATAGATAATTTTCCTAAGATTATTAATTAATTTTATATTGGGATCATTCGTTCGATTTTTAATTTCAAAAATAATTATTTTACATGTTAAATATTAAACATGTCGGTACCTTATCTATGTTCCGGTAATCGTTAGTTAATATTAAATTTAGGTTGGTAAGTATTTTAAATAATAGCATTATGCTGCTTACTATTAAATTTTTGTTGTAAAATATTTTTAGGTGAATATTTATGATAGATTTTGGGTGAAATTGATGGAAAAAGTGATATTAAAGTCCTTCGTACGCCCCTGCATCCCCTGGACCCGAGCTTGGGGTCCTGAGGAGGTGGTTCCCCAAACAGTCCCGAGCAGACACCAATAAATAATACATAAACGTATTTTGACATGTTTATTTTTGACCCCTGTCCCTGTCAAATTTAAGACAGTTTTCTACTGAAACGATGAAAAAAATATACTAACTTGACGCCGGGAAAAATACCGAGTTGGGCTGCTAGGCCGAATATTGTAGTGTTAAAATTGTAAAAAAAAAGAAGTTGTGCAAATTTTGTTACACCAGTTCACTTTATTTCCCAGATTTTGCCGCTTCATGAAACGGATGTTCTGCTCTATGGAGTATTTTTTTACAAAAAGTAATATAAGCAATATAAAAAACGACCTATATCTATATGTGCATAGACCGACATAGCCACTCGTCATGTGAGTATGTGTTTGTTTTGTTATTACATTAGGTACCTACCTATTTATTTACTTGGTCGCCGAACTACACGCGATGAAAGAATACATATAGATAATATTAATATTGTAAATAATGATCTGATGTTCTTAAACTACACGGTGACCCACAACTAGATATCTCAACATGTCATTTTTTTAAATTTTATTTATCCACATGTACCCGTTCATTGAACAACAGTATCACACAATGTTCTTTATAATAACCTAACCTTTATTTTCAAAAATTGTCAGCTTAATTAAATTTAATATTCCAACTAGAACTACTCGATCTAAAATTTTATTCAATTGTAACAATAATTTTAGGACTGAGTCATTCAAAAATTCACTTGTACCTAGACTTCACGCAGAAGGTAATATTTTTTCAGAAACAGAAGATATATTCAACTGCTCGGAATACAAATACAAAGTGACGATTATTGCATACATCCTCAACAATTATTAATAAGATATGTGTCTAGAGATAAGTGTCAGTGAATGCGAGGTGGGTTTTGAATATTCGCCTCAGTTGCGAAATATTTGAATGGTACTTTCACAATATCATTGCTGAATTTGTTGGTGAGACAAATTAAATATTTAATTGTTGTATTTCGTGGAGGCTATCAATTTTATCTATCTACGTGCTGTATTTTGCACCTATAGGGCGTATATAATAAAATAAATAAATAAATAATTAATACGAGATGTATGTTGTGGTTTTACCATCTCCAACGGTAGAGGTTTCCGAACGATTATACCGCAAACATCGATAGGCTGATCAATTTTCTTCTTCTAAAAAATGTTTTAACTAGATGTACATCAAAATATATATATCAATGTATTTCTTTTAGTTCATACATTCATGACTAATCTTATGTATATAATCTTATAGTATTACGAAATCTTTAACACACCTTACAATACTACTTTACATTAATAAATACATAAAACAAGAAAAAACAACAATCACACATATTAGAAACACCATATCTCAGAGTCAAAAACATAAGGAACCACAAACACAACATTTGGACAAAAAACTTCTTATAATATGGTTCTAAACTCTACAACAAAATCTCACTATCCTTTAAAAATCACAACCATAATAAATTCAAAAAAAAAAAAAACACTGGATACGTTACATACGATACATTAAATAAAAATATATTAACAACGCATACACACTAACACCGAAACCACGCAACTGCACTTAAAACACCTCACCTTAGAATTTTATTTTTTTATCAAGCACATTAATTTAATATAATGAAATTTAATATTTTCTAAATGAAATCCTCAGCACGGGAAATCCTAGAGAGGATATCATTATTTGTTATTTTCTTATAAAATAAAGATGATATTAAAACATAAAAAAAATATGTATATAATAAAAATAAAAATTACATCACTTTTAGAAAAGTGTGCCGATTCATACTCGTGTTGATTTATCCGGTCACCCTTTTTTTAATATCTACTACTAGCTGGTGTGTACCAGTGAATTCGTGCTTGTCGTTTGGGTGCCATAATTGATTTGACAGCGAAAGTAATGTCGAATTGTAATTGTGACGACTATAAACAATGAAACAAAGAAACATTCACTTAAAAAAAATTATTTCTTTCCAAACATTTTTTTTTTTTTTAAATTTATTTGAATAATAAAGTTCTTACGTAGGTACCTACTTGTATTTTCTATTTTGAAAATATTCTACCCAAACGACCTTCTTTTCAATAAGTAATCTGTGGCTAACCAGAATGGTATATCTATGAGCTCCTGAACCTCAATACAACATGGCGAGTTCTATGTTTTTCATACCAATTAAAAGCCGTAGCAAGAGTTTTACATATATGATTTCGTTCAAACTACTCTTCAAACCTTCCGACACTAATAAGAACAAACTGTGCTATTTTCAGCGAAACCGGTATTGTAATTTTCGAGAAAATCGAGGACAGACAAACAAACAAATATTCATCTTTATATATTAAGATTAAGATTTGTGGCACTTCAATAGTATGAATATCCTGTAATTATTCTCATGCATCCGCATTTCTTCATAGCTTGAGACTGTTTGTGTATCTATAGTACATAGGCACAAAATACACACCACCAGAGCTTACACAATATCCAACACGCTATTTACATATGTAAATACACTAACATATAAAGTAAATATACACCAATGTGCGGCATTCAGCATCACTGTGACTGTACTCGTTAGCCACTAACTAGCCTGTACAAACTAATTACATAGCTCGGCTCCAGCACAGGAGATAAGGCGAGATAACGTGTCAAAGGTCGCGCATTCGACATTCAGCATTCACCCAACAGTCAACAGTCAAACACCACAATGCAAGAAAGATGGTAAACTTAATATTTATACTATTTGATATTTGATTAGTTAATGTCAGTCCAATTAAATATACTTCATATTTACAAGGCAAAAATCTATTATAAATTCCAGAATTTTCGTGTTTATTAATCTAATGGTGTTTGATTAAATAATACATATAAGCACGTATTTCTTAATAGACAGAAAATTAAAGAAAAACACTTTTTATTAGTTAAATTACAATGAAGAACAACTCTTTCAGTCGCCAGAGAAGCACAATCACTCAGTTTAATTAAAGCTTGCTAAAGTTTCCAATTTTTGTATGGCTTTTAGATTAGTTTTTTTGTTATTTATTTACAAAAACAAAAAAACGAAATAAGAACCTGAAAATCTAATTTATGTCTAACTAACATATAGCATTACACATAAAATAGATTTCAGGTTATTAGTTTGGGTTTTTTAAATAATAATAAAAAACTGACAAAGTTCAATTCCAGTTCAAGCTCTGCTGGATGGTATTTAAGTCACTTAACGGAATGGCTCCGGCTTACTTATCAGAACTGTGTATTCCCGAAAATACCAACTCACGGCAGTCCACCCTTAGGTCAGCATCCTCACCAGCTATCGGCAGGTTAAAGGAACCAAAGCGCACACCTAATACTAAGTTCGGGGATCGTGCTTTCGAAGTGTCAGGACCTAAAGCCTGGAATGAACTGCCGCATGACTTAAGAATTATCAAAGACTCAACAGAATTCAGAACTAAACTTAAAACACATCTTTTCAGACAATCGTATTCATAAATTGAAGAAATTCACCTGTAAATTTCTTAGCTAGGCTAGCCGGTTAGTAGTTACCTAAAGTCATTAAATAAATAAAATAAAAATAAAATAAAAAAATTCACGCATCGGTGCGCAAATGCTTCCACAACCCGCAACACTGTAAATAACCAAAGTGTAAAATAAAAAATTAAAAACTTAAAATTTATTAAAAACTTCTTACTGTTTTTAAGTTAATTTTATAAATATTTTTGAGTCCTAAAATTCATTTTATGAATACTTTCCAGTCCTAAAAATTATAAGTATCTCAATAAATAGCAAATCTTTTTGTGCCACCAATCTTCTAATAAATGTAACATCAATAGAAAAGGAGCAACTATCATCTCTATAAGTAAATTTTATAATAAAACTGTGTTCATCTGAAGCGACCTGCCAGATAAGTATGTTCTTCTGTATCTGTTTGTACATAATTAGTTAAGAAATATTTGTACAGCGCCCTTGAGGTGATTTTTCACAAAAACGGCGCTATACAAATCATCCAATTATTATTATTATTATTATTAAAGAAAAATACGTGCTTATGTACATATTTACCTTAGTTTATCCAAGGCAAAACTTTTTAAAGGCACGGCCGCCTTTAATATAAATATTGGACTTTGCATAAGCGAAACCAGAATTAGATGGTGCATTCTCAGCAATAAGGCTTCTGACCGCTGGTGTCCCCCAAGGTTAAATATTAGCCCCCATCCTGTTTAATTTATACACCAGCGACATCCCTAGATCAACTGATCATAACATTAAAATATGCAAAATTTGCAGATGATACTAATATCTTGTCAAACTCATCGCAGGAGCTCACAGCCACACGTCGAGTCCAATCTCAAGCTATCATCTTGGAGGAATATTATAAAAAGTGGCGTATTACAATCAATCCTTCAAAAAGCGCAGCCACTTTTTTCACGCGCAGAAAGCCGAAACTGTCCCCAAATATCAAAATATATGGGGAGAGCGTACCTTGAACCAAGTAAATAAAGTACTTAGGACTCGTTTTAGACTCAAAACTCACTTGGAAATAGTATATTCAAGAAAAAGTCGAATCCACAAATCGCGCCATAAGTTCTCTCTACCCCATGCTTGGTAAGAATAGTAAATTATTCACAGACAATAAAATACTCCTATACAAAACCACCATCAGAACCATATTTTCGTACTCTGTAGCTATTTGGGGAAACGCAGCAAAAACACATATAAAACCCTTACAAAACCTGCAAAACAAGGTCATTCGACTAATATTGAATGCTCTTTCGTGGATCAGGGTTAATACCCTACACAAAGGCACACACACATTCCTCTGATAAAGGAACTAATTAAATCACTATCTAAACCATTTTATACCGGATTACCCGGCCACGAAAACCCAACGATAAATTCTTTATCAAGCTATGATGCAAATTCTATATTTAAATAAAAAAGACCAAAAACGGTCCTCCGAACGGAGTAACTCTTGCAGCACCTCTGCACATAGTTTTTAGTATATTTTTTTTCATTCCCATAATTTTAATTTTAATTTTAAAAAAGTATGTTGCTCTGGCATCGTGAAATTTGTGTAGTTTTTGGGTCTAGAATTTCTAGTTAAGAATTAATTATTAAATATCTATTCAACAGCAAAAAAAAAAAATTACACGAACTTATATTTGTTCCATAAGACTTAAATGTTCAATATTACGAAAAGGAAAGAACGAAGTATTTTCAAAAATATATTTTAAATTTTTTTTTAAATTAAAAGAAAATAAACTTAATAATATTAAGTTCTGCGAGTATTTTAGTTTTTGTTATTGTGACATTGAATTCAAAGCAATTTTCAAACTACGGGTTAGGCTACTTTACGACGACTCCATCATGCGATTTTTTTTTTTTTATATGAATACCGCATAAGAGTCCCAACTGCTCCCAACTGTCTGGAGCCAGTGAGACTATGGCATTCCCAATTGGGGAATGTTGTGAGGCTGAAGGTATTGGGGAGGCGAAGGAGAAGGGGGAGAGGAAGGTGGGGAAAAGGGGAAATACCTGGCTATTCAGATCTGGTCACCAAACACGGCTAAAAGCCATTTCAAGCAACGTTTCAATTCTGAATGGTGGTATTTCACCAGGACGATACTGAGAGTATCTTCCACTCTGGATCGTGCGCAAACATACTACATATTATTTTTAAATTAATTAACTGTGAAACAACACAAATTAATTAAATAAAATTTACTTGCGCACGCCGGGGTGTGAACCCGCGACCTTCGGATTCGTAGTCGAGAGCTTTACCCCTCGACCATGGAGGCCGTCAAAAATAGTGTTTGAAACGATTTATTAATTTTTTTACACAGATTTACGTATTAATAAAAACAGTTATTCATAAAAAATATATATATTTCGGATTATGAAAGTTCATTCGAATTTGCATTGTTAAATATATTTTATTTGCGCTTGATTTCAAGACTTCTATCTGATTTTTTGAAATACGTTGTTGCATATCCATCCACCAATATCTCCCCGTCTAAATGTGAACTGAAAATCTAATATATCATACATAACATATTTTGTGTTTTAAAAAAACACATTAATACCTACCTGAACTAATTAACAGAAAAAATTGAAACTTTTATTAGTCTACGACATTGTAAATAACTATAAATATTTATAACTGTAAATAATTATTTCTGAAAATTTCAAGTAAAATAATGATTCAAATAAATACCTACTCTTCTTTTGCAAATAACCTTCTCACAAATATAATGTCAATGACAAATGGGATTTAAACAGTAACTGCAATATCATGCAATGTGCAGTGTTTTATAATCTGTGTCCTGTGCGTGCAAAATCATATCTTCTCAACCGAAAACTTTGTGATTTAAAGTTTTAATATAGAGTGACCTACCAGGTGCAGATAAGTATGTTTCTGTGTCTGTTTATACACAATAAAATAAACCCTACCAATGCCTTGAGGTGATTTTTTACAAAAACGGCGCTATACAAGTCATCCAAATATTATTATTATTATTATATGGTTAGTTAGATACCACTAGATGAATTTTATAAATAAATCGTATTTTCCATGTAATTGTCTCCCTTGCAAAGCGTTAAAAAATAAATCAAAAATTTAATATAAAATTGTCTTATAATGTGATGTAGGTATAATCATATTCGAAAAGTACCATTAATTTCTGGATACTGCTTGGTGAAAGTAAAAAATCTTTCTATGAGCCATCTCGGCGTTATCATTTTTTATCTACTACTAAAATACTACTATTTTTTGTTAACGTCCCAAATTAGACGGTCAGTAATTGACTACATCTTGGAAACCAAAGAACCGTTGATACGGATCTGTATTTATTTACACTGTAATCACGAACTAAGTGACGACATGATCAAATAAAGGGCGTATTATTTGGTTATCGCCTTCACCGTTACGTTATCTCGGAAGCTCTTTATCTTGAACATTCAGATAATATCATGTGTAACTGGCCATTATTCACTTTATTTATCTCGCTTTCTGGAGACTGCGAGTCTCGCAGAACCAGAGTTGGGATATCTAGCAATATAACATTTCATAATAGGTAGGCATTACATTCCCATACTAATATTGTTTTTCGATGATAAAGATGTGGCCACTATCGGTTAACTCACCCTTGTAGTAAAATATTTCTAGATACAGCTGTCAAATTTATGTTTCTGATAAAAACAAAAACTACAAGTCATCATGAACGAGATAAAGAGTGTGGGGTTAGTTTCTATAGATACGAGTATATTCCACACCCATTAAATGCGTATTTATTTCGGGTAACAGGTTTTTCAACATTGGTAGATAGAATAAAAAAATAAAAATAAGTTGGTAATATTTTTTTAATTTAAAAAAAAATAATTTCTATATAATTTTAACATTTTAAGGTAAGGTATAAATATATATTATAGAATTTTTTTCAAAGTCTTTCTGTCTGAGAGATCCTGTGCTGAGGCGAACTAGGTTTTGAATAAAGGGTTTCAGGGACTTCTACGGGTATATTTCAACTTCAAGGTTTGGGTAGGGTATTTCTGCTAATTTCTATGACATTGTTTTAAGAATACTAATCGGCTCTTTTTTCTGTTAATTTCTTAAACCAAGTTTTGCTGGACAACCTTATTTGATACTAAGTCGGAGTTTGTTGTATAATTTTACGGCTAAAAACTCAGAACTTCTTTTTCCAAAAGTAGTATTACACTTAGCTTGTCTAGTTGCTTCACTCTGATATTATGATTAGTCATAGTCATTTTGTCCTTTTTAAAATGATGAACTAGAACATTTTTGGCAAAGATTTTTTGTATACTTAAAACGTTAAAATATTTAAAAATTTTCGTTGTTGACGTCCTTTAAAATGGTCTTTATGATTTATTTCTGAGTTGTATTTAGTGGTTATATGTAATTTGATGCAGCTGAGCCCCATCCCAAAATCACATATTCCAAATGAGAGTGGTATAAAGCATAATATATTCTATTTAGATCCTTAGTTGACAAGATTTTTCGTAATTTTTTGAAGAAGTAGATAAAAGCTTTTTAGAAGTTCCGTTAATGTGTACATCCCAGCGGAGTTTATCATCAGTTAAGATCCCGAGATATTTCATATTTTTAGCTTTGGTTATATGCGGGCAAGTGCAATGAGAATTGTTTTGACATTCGTGTAGTTTGAATGTACTCTCATTAATTGGTTGGCCACTTTTGTTTATTGAGAGTGTTAGATATTTAGTTTTACTCACATTTAATGTAAGCGAGTTCACTTTTAAACAGTTTTGAATTACAGTTAAGCCATGCTCCGCCTCTTTGATATTACCTACATATAATATGTACATATAATACCTTATAATGACAATTTTAAAAGACCCCATAAGAACGCCAACACAAGAAATTTTCAAATATTTTGCAGTACCTAACATCCAAAATATCTTTGCTAAGAATGTTTTAGCAAACGTTTCAAAAATTCAAAAAGACAGAACAAACTTAATTTTCACCACACAAAAGCGAACCAAAATGAAATTATGAATATTCCTAAATTTAAAACTGCTTTTGGACAAAGGGATTATAAATATCTCTCCACTAAGTTATATAATTCACTGTCACCGGCCATAAAAAAAGGCAAATAATTACATAAATTAACTCAAAACCTGGCTCGAAGAAATCAAAGAAGAGGAGTTATCCAGCATCTTGAAATGAACTTCGGAGGATCTTAAAAACAATCAGTTTTTAAATAAAACCTAGTCCGCCTCAGCAAAGGCAGCCTTAGTGAGGAAGACTAAGCAAAACAATACAAATTGTCATATTAGCTTTGTAAACATTTATTAACAAAATGAAAAAAAATGTATTGAAACAAAATAAAAAAAAGCGTTGGTTAGTTAGTTAGTTATGGTGATAGCCAATGAGGCGATCAGAGGACTAAATACTGAAAGTAATCAGGGATCAAAATGTTAACCAAATTAAATATACTTATTATTTAGGCAAATGTTCGCAGCTCCCCGCTGCGTTCAGTCTTCTAAGAGCTAAATGGCCGTCCGTCCGTCTGTTTGTTATTTGTTTACTTATGGCCCAACTTAACGGTTCGTGAGAGGCCATTGTTTCTAAAAGAATGCAATGGCAGGGGATTAGTGCAGCGTCCAAACAAGTAATCAAACAGAAAGGCTTAGCTCGAGTGCCACTTGGATGCTAGGAGCCTTGGATCCTTAGGGCCTTGAAGACTAGGTGAACAGTGCTGGGAAACGGTAGCGAAAGATAAATTATATGTCAAGATAGAGACATGTTTTTGTTTTACTTTAACACGAGCCTTAATAACATTGAGTGGACACTTTTTTCTTCTTTACACTGAAGTTAACAAGCGTGGGATTATATTGTATTATATTTGAGATGTTGACTATCTATACCAATGATCAACAACCCGCGGCCCGCGAGCCTTTTCGTACGCGACTAAACAATATATGTTTATAAATACTCAACATTCTGTTCTGTTTTGCAAAAAGGTTTAGCTGCAAACTTCAGTAGTTTGTCTTCAAAGTTTTAATCAGCCGCTCAAAATGGCAGGCGTTTTTTTTTTACATATTCCTAAAACGACAGAATTTTGTGATTTGAGCTAAATGCAGAATTTATCGATGTTGAGATTTACTCAAATATTTACTTTATATTTGAAGCATTTAACAAGATTCCGTTTTATAAAAATCCGACAGATTTATTGACTAAATTTTGTTTGGAATCTGACATTCTGAACGATAAAAACCGACAGCATTTATTGTATTGCTATTGGAGACAGAAAATTCGGCGCTCTGTTTGTGTGTTCTATGATTGCTTTGTTATTATTATTTCAATATGTGTGTGCTTTGTGGAACCATATTTGGTATCTAAATACGAAAAGTTACTGTTTTTAAAAATGCAGGTTCATGAGGTAGGATGAAGGGAACTCAGAGGTCGGCAATCATTCCTAAGTCGAACCGTTAAATAAAAGAACGAGCTGGTACCCAAATAACCCAAGGGATCAGTGGCGCATGTTCCTCGGAGTATCATCCATTGAAATACCGGCAGAACAAGGATGGTATTCCAACCTGACGCCGGTGCTCCAATGACTGTAAATCAAAGTCTATTAAACGGACCGCCCGTTTGTGTTTCTTTCACGTATTTTTGGGTTTGCACAAGAGTCCCAATTACTCCCAACCGCCGTATGACATCACCCCGCCCTGAGGTTACCAAGATCACCCCAATGACATCACACCGTAATAAAAAAGCGACGTAAGAATATAATATTATTTTCCACCTCCCATTGTCTGATTCTTTTCATTCATTTTTGCACAGTTTGTTATGACTTCTGCCGAGGCACAAACTAAATACTCATTGTTCAGCGGCCGCCCACCGGAGAGGCGGCCCACGCAACAAGACCAGTAGTAGTAACGCCACCGAACAGATAACCCCTAGAATTGACTTCTTTGAGTTCAACACAAGAGTCCCAACCGTCAAACGTCTGGAACCAGTGAGTCTGTGGCATCCCCAATTGGGGTATGTTGTGAAGCTGAAGGTATAGAGGAGGGAAGGAGATGGGGAAGAGGAAGGTTGAAAAGTACCTGGCTATTCAGATCTGGTCATCAAATACGGCTAAAGCCATTTCAAGCAACGTTTCGATTCTTAATGGTGGTCATTCACCAGGGCGATACTGACAGTATCTACCACTCTGAACGTGTCGCAAATATACTACACATTATTTTAAATGAATAAATTGTGAAATAACACAATTTAACAAATAAAATAAACTTGTGCACGCCGGGATTTGAACCCGCGACCTCCGGATTCGTAGCCGAGGATCGTAACCACTCAACCACAAAAGAAATCTGTCGCCGATCTACAGCCAAAACTTTTGTTCACGCGCTTTTCGGGTATTTTAAAATAAGAAAGTAACTAATTATGTATTCTAAATATTTCTTTGTATATGATTTTGACAAACTTGAATGGCCATAGAATAGAATGCAGATAACTTCACATCGAAAACGTAGTCATTAATTTTTTTATTGTTTTAAAAAACGGCGTAACGCTGCTTTTTTGCAGCCTAAAACCAAAAAGTTAACATAACATCACGTTTGTCGCAAACTACCACCACTTTGCTGTAAAATAACACCGCTTTTCCTAAAAATTCCACAATTAATAATAACGCGAATGTTTCAGGTCCCTAGTTATAAGATTTCACCATTTTAATAAGTCTTAATTGAAATGCACTCATTTCGAGTGTTAGTTGTGAGATACTAGTTACTATTTTTTGTATTTCTTGGGCATTAATTACTCGTATATAACAATTTCTAGATATTTTGTTTGAATAGTTTTAATCGCATATTTATTATTTCTAAAAACTGTACTGCAGGCTCTGCGTGTGATACCACAATGAGTTTCTCAACTCTCGGGAATATAATGCATAATGCATTATATATTTTTTAATAAATAAAAAAATTGACATTTGAGAGAAATCACGCACTCTTTTCACTGGTGACGAAAATGTTGATTTAGTCAAAAATCGTATTTTATTATAGTTTGGGAAGCTCAGGAGGAAATTTAGACGAATTTTTATAGGCCCGAGCTTTTATTTTTTTCGGTTTATAAAAGGATTTATAAAATGTTCCCATACAAAATTAAGGAGAAGACGTGTTCTCCTTGTAATTCGTAGTAATTTATTAAAATCTGTAATCATTTCAATGAAGATTTGAATGATCTTAAAATCCCAAAAACATCATTAATATGCGGGTTATTATTTGTTTAATTAAAGTTGTGAAGTTTTAAGAACGCTAGAAATGACACGGATGTGTCGAAACCGGTAGCGCAGTAATAAAATTGAGTAACAAAAGTACGTCTTCAATCGAAAATACTAGTCCATTAGTTTCGGTGATAATTTGTTGGTTAGATACATTTAGTTATAAGGCGTCCTTGAGGTGTATTTTTCGTAAAAATGGCGCTATAAAATTGTGCATATCATTAATATTATTAATTCTGGGAATTATCTGTTCAGTGGGTATGGGGTATAGTACAGTGCGGTACGTGCACTCCAGTTTCAACAGTCAATCACCGATTGGTAGTAGTTAGTCAATGGTCGTGTGGGGTCCTTCCCCTTCTCTTTCTTCTTTCGGGAATGCGATTGCAAACACTTTGCATAATAATATCACCACTAATAACAGTCACTTGAAATAAAACAAGAACAGTTTTAACGGATGCATTTTTATAAAATACTGGCGTTGCTCGGGATTATTTAATTTATTTTGGAATAAAGTTATGAAGGTGTGAATTCTTGCTTGTCATTCGGGTGCCATAATTGATTTGACAGCGAAAGTAATGCCTTGTGATGACTATTACTATCTCTGAACAAAGAAAGATTCATTTGAAAATTTTGTTTCATTTCAAACATTTATTTTTTAAATAATAAAGTTTTTAGGTAGGTATCTACTTGTGTTTTCCATTTAGAAAATATTCTACCCAAACAAACCTTCTTCTTTTGAAAATGTAATATGTGGCTAACCAGAGTGGTAAATCTATGGGCTAACCTCAATACAACATGGCGGGTTCAATGTTTTTCAAACAAATTTTAAAACGTTATAGCAACAGTTTTCCATATTCGGTTTCATTCAAACTACTCTTTAACCTTCCCAGCACTAATAAGAACAAACTGTGATATTTCTATATCAAAGTTATCGGTTGCGTAATTTTCGAGAAAATCGAGGAGACAGACAAACATTCATTTGTACAGAGATTAACTGAAGTACCTGGCGTTGTCCGGGCTATGAATGGTTTGGAGTTAAGTTTTGATATTGTTATGTGTTACCCCTACCCCTACTCCTACCCACACCTCCAACGAATATATGAATACTATTATAATACTATTATTATCATATATTCATGACGATGAAAGCATCGCTTTCGAAACATGTAGATATCAATGTATATGTATATTTATAAATTGGTGAATACTAAGCAGATTTTTAAATTCTTTTATTAATAATGACTCCACAAAGAGAATACCAAGAGATTATAAAATAATCCATAAAGTAAATTATAAAAAAAACTGAGATTTTTTTGTTTTCAGAATATATATATATATATATATATTTAGTTTAGTGAAGAATAATAATGAATTACATATGAATGCATTATTACTTCATGCAATACGGATTACCAAAGTATCAAATCGTCTTGTTTTTGGCTGATTTAACTTGCGCCAGCTAACGCAAAGGATACAGGCTTGGGCTGATTTTAAAATTTAGAAGAGGTATCCTACAAATGGGTTTAGTTTTGAAAGCCTTCAACGTGTTTAGAATTAATTTCACTTTAGATCCGTTAAATACTTCATTATTTATTACAAGTTAGGTATTGTACAACCGGCCACCAACTCGTCGCGCTCTTTAACTACTGATAAGGTTTTCAAAATATATTATGAGAGTTTGACCTTGGGGTCATGCGAGAGGTCAAACATTAAAATCCTCCTGATATTCGTCTGTATAAATAATAATCATTTTCCACAAAACCATAACTCGCTTATCAAAAGTACCGAATTGCGATATAAGGGATCCATTGATTGCCGAAAGAATTACTGGAAGCTGAAAGGGTATCTTCTGAGAACACTCCATTCCTTTAAATAAATTGACGTATCTTTTTAGATGAATTGATTATTGATGACGATGGGTTATATCAGGGCTGTCCAACCTTAGACAATCAAGGAAAATATTACACAGGGACATCCTTAGCATCGTGGGCGAAAATTCTAAAAAATATGGATAAACTCGTAATAAAACATATATTAGGTAAGCATTTGCGCTTGTGGGTACTTACTTGTAGAGTTAGAATCTACGTGTGTTAAATTATTTACTTAACAAGTATTTATTCTGAAGTTAGTTCGGTTTAGCAACCACTTCAAATATCGCAAGAAAGAAATATCACGACGTTTATCAGTGGCGGTTCGTGGCTTTTCTCATTGGGGGTTCAATCGGAGATAAAAAAGTGACAAAAATTCCTTTTATATTACTTATTATGATTATATTAAGTATATACTCACTGTAACAAAACTATACTGTTGTTTTTTTTTTTTTTAATTTGTTTAATACTTGATGATATTTTAATAACATTATTTAAATTCGTATTATGTAATTGGAGTCTAGTATCTCCATAGGAAATCTGTTATAATGTTTTCATATATTTTTTAAAATAATTTTTCCAACTTGTGTACATTGATCACAACTTGCATGCACCTATATTGTTCTAATTTTTGCGCTACATTTGTATGATGATTGTTATTTATTGTTGTATTATATAATATTGTTGAACTAAACTCCCGCTGACAGGCTAATTGCAGTGGTTTAGCGGGTACAAGTTCCCATTGTTTGTAATTAATATTTAAAAAAAATATAATATTCCGTGGATCTAAAGGAATTTCATCACATCACTGCTCTTGAAATTAGAGGCCTAGCAACAAGAAACAATTAATTAATCAATGAATTTTAATGAAAACGTCCCTAGCTAATTAATAATATGTCGTAGGTTACAAAAAATATTTTAAATACCTAATCATAATTTAGGTTAGAAACTTTACTGTTAGTTTTTTTTTTATGTAAAAAAGTATCATCTTCGGTAAATAACCTATTTAAATAGCGACTTAAAACACAACAAGATCAGAAAAAAAAAAGTTGACCCTCGCAAAATACTATTCCATACAAATTTGTTGTTAAATGGGTTATGTAATTCTTAAACTATGGGTTATGTAGAAAATATGTAAATAAGTACCAGTTTGAAGATAGCCGTCACGGTCGAAAATAAAAGTGAAATAGAGTTTAAAAAGGTGTATTTTATTTAATCATTATAAAGGAATTCCACCATGTATTAACAGTTGCAAAAATAGAAATATTAGAAATGTATGAACGATTTCTTAGGATAGAAAGTCCCATAGCCGCTGAATTCATAACGGACATGTGTAATTCATTTCTGACTCGGTCTCGGGCAGTATTACATATACGAACGGGTGGATTTTTCAGCACAAAAAAGTGACTTGCGCGCTGTTTAAGTTAAGTTTAAGTGTGGTATAATTATGATACGTTTATTTTATTTTAATATCTGTTTTATTACTACACAAACGCACGTTAGAGAAAACTACCACTGGTGTTAGTTTTCTCTAACGGTAGACAGAATAAAAATATTTTTTTTGCTTCAATTTACTGTGAACTCTACTTTAGTTCAAGTAGGTACGTAACCTAATACTTGAGTAGGTACCTGAAAACTATTAATACTAAAAATTAACGAGATTATCGATTAGTGTAAGAGATAATAAAATTCAAACAAAATCCATAGATTTTTTTTCGCATATGAAAATCGATGGTCAAGTGCGGGCCGCGGCCGTGTTTTAGACATCCTTTGGTTTTATGGTTTTCTTGGAAATAGACAGATTATTGTAATTTTCAGTCCATTCGAAGAAAACATTCTTACCATTAAATAAACTGTAAACTTTACTAATATTATATTGATATTTTAGTATGAATTTTCTTCTTTTTTTTGTAGTAATATGATAACTTGGTGGGAATTTGAAATTATGTATGGATTCATGAAAGAATTGAACACGTGGATATTATTCAATCGAGCTTCATACTTTAATGTTATTTGTATTATAAAAATTCCATTCCCGCCTTGTGAAACTCCATTGTGTGGGTTATCGTCAAATCAGAAATAAAAATAGGAAATTAAATCGTACGATTATTTATACAGGCATTCACTTCAATATTATATTATACTGCTACGTATTAATATACACAAACTATTTATTATGTATAACATAACACCGGTGTTGCCAAACGTAAGGAAACATTCTCTCAATCGGCACTTTGTTAAGTCATCATTATAATCATAATCGTCTTTGATGACGATGCATTGTAGACAAATCTCAATGGCAGACCTCGGAAAAACAAACACCTTGTTGTAGATCTTACTATTAAATTGCCAGGGTTCTCTCTCCCCTGGAAGACGTGGACCCCATTAAACCGCGTCCGGTACAGTCACAGCCGTTGTGCGTATATGATGCATAAACGGATCCTAAAGAATTCCGAACTCTGTAAATGTGGGCATATTCAAACAACAGAACGCATCGTAGAAGAATGTCCCCTTAACTGACTCCCGATGCCGTCGACTGGCTGAATAGCCCAAGCATCCCACTGTGACCTCCACCAACTCTCCTCCATCATACGAAGAAGAAGAAGAAGGAGAAAATTGTAGATAATATCTGACACGTTAACGGAGAGTTTAAAAACATTAAAATACAACTGCTATTGGTGATTTTTCACAAAAACGGCGCTATACAAATCATCCAATTATTATCATTATTATTAAGTATCGCCCCGATGTAAAACCCCCATTCCGAATCGAAACATTACTATAAATGCCTTTATATGTGAATGACGATTCGACCTGAACAGCAATGTATTTCACAACCTTCCTCTCTTCATTTCTCCTCATCCATAGGTGCCAGTTGCTTCGGGCAGTTGGGATTCTTGAGCGGTACTCGCATTAAAAAGAAATAATGAAAATCTCGCAACAGTATTTTGAAAAGCAATAAATTTACCATGTTGAGAGAGAACAATTAATCAGAAAAATAAACACATACGTTTTACAACCTTCAAATATTCCCTGCGATGCCATTATCCAAATAACTCCAAGTAGACAATCTTTTTTACTATTGAATGAAGCCATCACTTTGTGGTTATCCGTTATAATGAAATGAAACAATCAAACTTTGTTTTAACCACTTTCTTTTATTTTAAACCCCGATCAGTTTCACGCCACCACCCCCACTGTGACACCTAATATGTAAGTTCTGCCATAATTTTGTTATATTGTTTAGTATATATTTTGTCCTGATGACGGAACGGTTGTTCCGAAACCGGTAGGTGTAAACAAAAAAAAATGTTAAACCGAAGTTTGATTGTTTCATTTAATTAAATTTACATGAAGCAAATCTTGCTATTATCTTGTAAAAGCATCATCAACACTCTCCACAGCTCCGATTGGACAAATTATAAAATATCAATAAGATGTTACGTGCGTCTGTACATATTTGTTTATACATTATCACAAATACATCATTTATATTTTCCTACACAATATCAATTTCTATTAATTGTTTTGATTGAATCACTATTTATTTGTTGTGTCTCTCGTACAACGCTAGGAATTAGCATAATACATTGTATGAAGTCAGTAAGTCAATAAGCTAACAAAAAACAATAAATGGTCTTGAACGCCGAAATAATAATAAAAACTAAAATACTTGCAGAACTTATCACAGCATGTTTAATTTGATTTACATTAAATTTAAAAATATATAAATGGAGTTTAACGAATTAAACACAAAAATATTACTCGAAACATCAATGTTCAATCACAACTCTCCAGTACATAGCACTATTCAGACACATAGGTACACATACACGCTCTCACACACACACAGACACATGCACTTATACACTATATACGTTTTTCATAAACCTTTTTATCTCTACCATGTATCACTCCCTAGCATTGTACTAACCCCGCCTGTTAAAATGTATATAACCATTTACTAAATATTACATAGAGACATGTCATTGACACCGATCCTTGTAATAATTTTCTAAAACCTTGTAATCTGTACTGTTTGTTGCAAAAAAAAATTGTAAATAAAATAATTATTTTAAGTATTCATTTTAAGTATACGGTTTAAAGTTTTGTATCAGTTGATGATGAAATAGAAGGGAGCAATATTTTTTATTTCTTTTTAAATTATTTTATGCATCTACCAACGTAATATCAAAATGATTCGTTTCTGTTCAAATGGTGTTTATCTAGTTCATAATTCATTATTGTTACGTAAGCGATTCGAGATGTTGTGTTATTAGTCGTTAAAATTATTATTTTTATTATGTTAGTACTTCTGACCATCTTTAACTTCTGTAAACGAGATAACGCCTGTGTTAAATTGGTGTCCAATGTGTTCACTCATTTAAAAATACTAATATACCTACATTGCCGCATAACGGTCAAATTTGTTTCTAAAATTCTGTAATATATCCAATTAACACCTACTTAAAGTATGTTTTATAATATTAGTACTTAAACTAGGTACTATGACGCAATGACAAATTTAAAAAATAACGTACCTGGCCTAGTAACGTGTTGAACATTGTTTGGACAACATAAAAATATATTGTTGGCATTTAAAAAAATCATAAATTATGTCAATTATTAATAATTATTATTGGACAGACGGTTGATTAGCTTATCAGCGCAGGGGTTAAAACAACACTTCTCACTTTAATACAACATTTAAAATATGTTTTATTTTTGACGCCATTAAAATGGAAAGCTACACAATTAGACTTTAAAAACTAATATTTATATTATTACAATATTTGTTTTCTGAGAAAGATTTACTTTTTTATCTCTAAAAACTTGAATATAACTAATACCATGACTGAGTCCAATGTTACAAGATTCACGGTTAACTGAAAAAATGATTTAAGAAATATCTCTGAAACCGATCGGATGAGCGCGATAGAGAAATTGAACCTTAAGAGTCATTATATATAGTCAATCAGACTAGGAATTTGCAATGCACAGGAATTCCAATACTAACCTTTCAGATAACTTATTTAACACAACCATTAACGTAAGCATTGATTAAAACAGACCTAGGAAGCGAACCTTGGGGAACACCTGTTATCGGCGTAGGGCATTGCCTTTTCTATTCCTACATAACATCTAACTGTAGACTATCTTCCGCAACGTCAGTAGCATTATCATCACAACATGACCACGTCACTAAAGGTGATACTGGGAGTTTGCATGGCGATATCATTGAAAGAAGCGAGGAATTGTTAAAGCCATGTGCTTCAACAGATAATTGGTGATAATGCTATCGCAGTTGCATTATCACCGGAGGAGATAGATTATCACCGCAGTGGTGGATTGATAGATATTATTGTTGGCTCGTTGTTAAAATACCACATGTCTTTTTGCGGTGCGGTTTGTTGGTTAACATGTTTACGACGAGGTACATATTTTGCTGAAAAATAAATATAATTTATTTGTTTTTCAGTGTCGCAACAACGTGATAGGACAAGTAGAGATATTGCAGTTCTTGAGTAACCATTTTTATATAAAATTAATAAGAAGTGTTTTGTTTACACCACTTTTTTTAATATATAAATACCAACATGTTTCATCAATATACATTGAATAATAAAAACTATTATTATTTTGTTTGTTATGCCTTGCTATTTTCTTGATTAACAAATACTTTTTTTTTTTTTAATTCTAATATATCTATTATTTAATAATTATTCAAGAATTTTACAATGTTTCATTAATTACTTATCTACTTTCATCACTTATTGTTAATGTATGTATATGTTTGTAATTTGTCTATTTTCACATTATTATTTTTCTATGTTTATCATTTGTACCTATATACTTGTTATTATTTTTTAGTATACTGTGTATCCTGATGAGGAAGCTTCGCTTTCGAAACGTGTATATATTAAACAGTGGTGTAAGCAAAATACTTCTTTTTCTTTTTTTTAATAATGACACCATAAAATAATTACACATCTATTGAAGAAACAATCTAAAATGTAACAGATTTTATTACATTATGGTATAATTTCATTATTATTATTTTTTGGGTATAACGTTTAACTCACTACCATGATTTATAATCAATCCCTATACATATAGTACCTATGCCAAAACAGAAACAAAAATCAGCCTTGTACACTAGATCAATACTAATGGATAACCAAATTACTTGCTACCTAAATGTTAAATTATATGCAGAATTTTCAATCTCAAATCATAAAAGATACTTCAAAATCAATATGAAAATTACAAAGTCAGTTAGACGAACACCGAAATAAAGAGAAGCAGATAGAATAGAAATAAAGCAAAAGCACAAAGACGCAGATGAGGTAGATCTAAGTTTTCTACAATAGACTGAATAATTTTATATAGTGTTTTGTAGGGACTATGAACAAACCAACAATTGACAAATAATATTAGGTGCAATCACCAATACGGCGCTCTTTTTACAGCTTCTTCGTCCTAATCTCAGTAGCTTTATCTTCATTGAGCTGGTCAGTTACCATACTTCCGCACTATCGTACCTTCCGTATCGTCGTTTACACGCTGGGTCTCTTATCAGGTGTAAAATAATTAGAGCATTTAATTGATTTGCTATGCAGAAGACAGAGCTCAAAACATAACGGAACTACAAAGTCTGTGTAAACTTGATAAATCCTTCAAATTCTGTGAAGCAACCCGCAGGAACTGCGGGTTATTGAAGTTAACATGTAAATAAATCTCAAATGAATTATGAAGAAGACACAGAAAATAAAAAAAGGTAACGGTCGTATTTAGGAATCGAACCAACGACCTCTTGGTCTATCCGGTACCAGCGCTTTATCCAATTGAGCTAATGCCACCTTATTGCGTTCCTTCATTTTCATTGATATCATACTTCAATTTAAAAGCTGTTAAGGTTAAATGAAACAAGATACGCGTTCACAAATGGCGCTAATTCAAATATTTGGAAAAAACACTTTTAGCATTTAATGCTTTTAAGTACAGTAACAAGTACAAGATAGCTCCCTGTAAATCACCTTTGCTAACCATGTTTCCTATTAACTTTGACTCCTCACACCGCCCACCCCCCCTCCAAATCACCACTCCCTCTACCCTCACCTAATGGTGTCTAATTTTGATTCTGTACTTGTTTGATTTAGTTAGTTTTAAGAACGCTAGTTGATGGCACGGTTATGTCGAAACCGGTAGCGAATTTAATAAATCAAAAATAGCAAAAGTACATGGTAAATTAAAACTTCCAAACAAAATGTCTAGAAATTCTTACATAGTGAATGCCGAAAAAATACAAGAAATTGTGAACGCTTTTAATTATTATAATTAATTGTTTATTGGCGGGTGTACATTCGGAATATGAAACGGAATAAATTGTTATTGTAAGTTTAAAGCTCAAGTTATCCAATAAAATTATAAAAATGCAGTTAATTTTACAATAAGATGTTTATTTTTATAAGTTTCTTGAAGGGCTTGACCTATAAATCTACGATAACTTTTTATTCCAATTAATATTCCGTATATACCTATACCCGCCAACAAACAATTCATTTCAATATTTAAAAGGATTACGTGCTAAAAGTATTTGTTTTCTTCAAAAATATTTTAATTAGCGCCATATTTGAGCGCGTATTACGTTTCGTTTAGCCTTTATACAAATCTTCAATTAATTCCCACACATTTTTGAATATCTTTCTATACTGACTGCAAGATTCTACCCGAATTTAGTTGCAATCTAGATAGTGTCTCAGATACTAGCTGATGTGTACCCGGCCTAGCTCTTGCGGGATTTTTATTTTTATTTTCAATAAAGTTATGAAGTTGTGAATTCTCGATTGTCGTTAGAGTGCCATAATTAATTTTACAGCGAAATTAATTCCTTGTGACGACTATTACTATCTCTAAACAAAGAAACATTAATTTGAAAATTTTATTTCATTCCAAACATTTACTTGTTTCAAAATATATCTAATTAATAAACTTCTTAAGCAGATACCTACTTCTGTTCTGTTTTCCATTTTGAAAATACTCTGCCCAAACAAACCTTCCTCCTTTGAATATGTAATCTGTGGCTAACCAGAGCGGTATATATATATATATATATATATATATATATATAGGCTAACCTCAATACAACATGGCGGGTTCAATATTTTTCATACTAATTTTAAAACGCTATATCAACGGTTTTACATATTGAATTTCATTCGAACTAGTTTCTAAACCTTCCCGGAACAAATAAGAATAAACTGTGCTATTTTTAGCGAAACCTGTTAAGCAGTTTTCGATAAAATCGAAGACAAATAGACCAACATTAATTTTTACATATAGTGTTTCTTTGTTTCTTTGTTTATTTGTTTAGATATAGTAATAGTCGTCACAAGGCAATACTTTCACTGTCAATCAATTATGGCACCGAAACGACACACAAGAATTCACAACTTCATAACGTTATTCCAAAATAAAATATAATCTCCAGCAAGGCCGGGTACACATCAGCTAGTTAATAATAAAATCCATAAATCGTGATGTGAATTTCGATATAAACTGAATAAAGTAACGTCGATTCAGAAACGCCAGAAGGCTATACATATTTCATGACGCCAGAGCTGACTGTTCACGTGTTTTTATTTAAACATACAAAAATATTTTCAGCTTTTTAGTTGAAAATGTTAAATGATGTGTTATTAAATTTTGCTGTCACGTTTCTTCCACGTATTTCCGCCGAGGTTGTTTATTTATTTTCATCAAAGGGTACAGCACACATCTAGAACGGGTTAGGAGTATTTCAGATTTTCACTTTGAAGTATAATGATAAGGTTACGTACGAAGCAAGTACGAGCAATAATATCACAATCTACCCGCATTCCTGTGGTTGCATAACATATACTCAAGTTGCTTACAATATTGCACTCTTTTCCATGTTCTCAGTACAATTAATTGATTCTACTTTAGACGTTGATTACGAATCGAAAAGTTCCTTGAAATGACTATAGCCATGTTTGGCGACCAGATCTGAATAGCCATGTACTTCCCCACCTTCCTCTTTCCCATATCCTTCCCTTCAGCACTACCTACAGCCTCACAACATACCCTACCTGAGGATAATGATAATAATAATAAGAGTTAATTTCCATAGCGCTGTTTAGTGAAGATTCACCTCAAGTGCGCTTTACACTTGCTAACCTAAACTAATATAATTGTAAAATAACAGATATTCTACATAGTATATCTGTTGTTTTAGTATATATATATATCCAAATTAAAATTATAACATAAAATACTCATGAGCAGCAAACTCACTTGCATGCACAATTGATATATAATGGGTATAAATAATCAAATGTAAAGAGGATGCCATAGTTTCACTGACTACAGATGGTTGGGAGCAGCTGGGACTCGGGTGCAGTACTCAAATAAAAAAAAAATAAAAAAATAAAATAAGAAAGTGTCAACAAACAAAAATGCATATTGACCGCGAGTCTAAAGATTCCTGATAAAACAAACATAAAACTGAGATAGATGTCGTAAAACCATCATTTTCTAGTCGTAAAATGATTTAAGGGCTGTTTAGTGTCAAATTATGACAATTTTAAATATTGTTATCAGCATTTTGGGTACATGGTGACTACGTGATAATATTTCTAAAAAGATAATGTCTTTTTAGTAGCGTAGTATAATTATCTTTGAGGCTACCAAAAAAAACTGACAATTAACGATATATTCATATATTTAAGGGCGTTAGGAAGAACATTAAATCCATAAAACTCGTGCCAGGGTTAAACAAATAAAATTACAATATGTTTCGTAGAAATCAATTACTTTGTAGTTTGACGCATTATTAAATGAAAAATATACTTTGTTTTAATCATAATGTGTTTATTTCAGCTGGACAAAGCGGTGAGTGCAATACTCTGTCTGCCATATAAAATAATACATCTAAATAATTTACATGATATGGAATTGAATACATAATTTAAAAAACGGTGAATATATTTAACAATTAGCTACGGTAGCTTGAGGAAAATTCTCTATCTATGGTGTACGGGCGCGCCCGCCACTGGGCGACGACCTGGACAAGAATGTTTTCCGATCTCCGTCTGAGAGGCGCTAAATCGCCAAGGGAGGCTGAACAGCGCCCAGTATGCCTGCTTATACTATACTCGGAGTGTGTTCTTGACGCCTTATGTTTAAAAATAATTTGTTTCATATTTATCATCAACCGGTTTTAGTTTTTTAAATTTTCACCCTGACGAAACCAGTAATTGATAAAAAAAAATTGGTGGTAGAAAATATATATTTTTGTTTTAAATTTACATGATAGCACATAAGGATCCCAGCTGCTCCCAACCGTCTGGATCCAGTAACACTATGGCATCCCCAATTGGGGTATATTGTGAGGCTTAAGGTATTGATGTGAGGAAGGAGATAGGGAAGAGGAAGGTTGAAAAGTACCTGGCTATTCAGATCTGGTTACCAAACACAACTAAGGCTATTCCAAACTACTTTTCGATTCTGGATGGTGGTCTTTCACCGCGGCGATACTGGCAGCATTTACAACTCTAGAACGTGCCAATATACTACATATTATTTTTAATTAATAAATTGTGAAATAACACTACTTAATTAAATAAAATTTACTTGTGCACGCCGAGATCCCAACCCGCGACCTCTGGATTCGTAGCCAAGTATTGTAATCACTCAACCACGGACACCAATATTTAATTTCATTAATAATATAACAAGAGTTATTGAAATAATTATAATTTTCAATTAATTATTAGAATCAGTGCTTGTCACACACTTCTAACAATATTTTAAATCATATATATTAAATAAAAACGCAACTCAAAATGTTTGAAAATATGAGCAGTTTGAAAACAAATGAGAAGATGACAGTTTCAGGACAATTATTTTTTGAAACTTTACACATTTTCTTAATTACCCGCATAGAATATGCAAAACAAATCATTCATAGATTTTCTTGAGTTAGCAACCTGCAAAGTGTACACAGTATTTTTGGGGTGCTGACCGTTAAAAGAAGTAACTAACAAACTAACCATCACGCCGTTTCCCCGCAGAGGTAGGCAGAAAGGGCGGACCGCCAAACAACTCGATATTGGCATACACTTCTTGCTTCAATCACATTCACAGATCGTCTCATACATTCTCTTCTATTATTCCGACTTCTAACATTGCACGACTCAAGTATTTGATTCACTTGATCGTGCCATGTCTTCCTCATATATTCTTCTTACACTCCTTTCTTCATTCGCTCTACATGCCCAAACCATATAAGCATCCCTTTCTTAATCTTACTCATTACGCTTACACCAGCCTTACATTATTTATGAATCTCAATATTTTTCACACGATCATACATGGTTTTACCACACATTCGCCTCTGCACACAGTCTACTTTCATCCTTCCTCGGCCACTTCCGTGCCTCACTCCAATATATCAGGGTTGGTATCAGCACTCCATTGCGGACTGCTAGCTTCGCTTCTTTGGACAATTTTTTGTTAGTGCCAACCGCGTTCAGTCCTCCTTTAATGGAGTTTGTTGCATTCACCCTTCTTTCAATACTCATCAGTCTTTCCATCTCTCGTAAACATACTCTCTAAATACACAAACTCATCGTCCTGAAATATTCATCATTAACAACTATATTGCATTCTGTTTTAACTAATAAGAAGTAACTAATAATGTCATAAATTGTGATTTTACAAATTGTCTCCACTGTTTGTCAATATTTCTCACCAAATTAAAAACACCCTGTAGGTGTATAGATGGTGGTGGTGTAGGTGGACCTATAAATGGATGTTTATTTAACAATAAAATAAGGGCGCCACTATAAATCATCCAATATGTAGACGGTGTACAGCCTCACGCTGCTAGTCAGCTATTCTAGTCGGGTGCGAACTAATTAATAAGGGAAGATCCGCCCAAATTACTCTTGTACTAAATCATTCCGCACTCACTTCATAAATGATTTGTTAAATTTGGAAACATTATTTTTATGATGTCACCCGTTGTTGTTGCCCTTTTCACATGTGGAGCAAATTTTCAGCGCCGAGACTTTTTTGAAATTGTTATTTTATTTATTATTATTTTTTTAACGCCCCGATGGGCTTTTACATAACATTTAAATGATTTTGTGTACAGAAAGAAAAAAAAAGTTTCAAGTTAACAACAGAAGAGTAGTAACATATTTATGATATGTATGTATACGAGTATATGTAATAATAATAATAATAATAAATAATAATAATAATAATAATAATAGTAATAATAATAATAATAATAATAATAATAATAAAAATAAAAATAAAGTGAAAAATCACCTCAATAATGTATAAGAGCATGACACAGAGAAGTTATACATGTAAAGGAAGAGATTTTTAATTTTCCAGCATGACAAGTAAATTTGATCGATCAATTTGCGATATTACACAAATTATTCAATTAAAATAATATGTAGCACCTATACTTTTATGCACGTTCCAGAGTAATAGATACTGTCAGTATTGCTCTGGTTAAAGAGCACCATTCAGAATCGATACGCTGTTTGAAATGCCTTTAGGCGTGTTTGGTGACCAGATCTGAATTACCAAGCACCTTCTTCTACCACATCTCCTTCCTCTCTCCACAAGGCGTGTAAAATCATATCTTCTCAAGCGAAAACTTGTAATTGAACGTTTTAATCTGGAGTTAAAGTTAGTATGTTTCTGTGTATGTTTGTACATAATAAGATAAACCCTAGCAATTCGTATTTGTACAGCGCCCTTGGGGTGATTTTTCACAAGAACTGCGCTATACAAATCATCCTAGTATTATTATTATAATGGTAATTTATTTATCTAAAATCTAATGCATGGTTATTTCAATATATTTATCGATATATTTTCAGAAATACACTAACAATCGCCTTTTCATCTAATTATCTTCCACGCAAAGCGTTAAATAATAAAAAGGTTTTAATAAATATTGTCTTAGAATATGAATCGTCTCCTTTCTGAGAGTACCACTAATTTACGAACACCGTTTGGTTAAAGTAATTTTTTTTATTTTTATTATTTAATTTTCCTATGAGCCATCTTTGAGTTGCTATTTAAAACGATCGCAGCGCCTCCATTTATCGTCTATTTTAAAATATCAGACTGCACATTTCGATTATGAACGGTGGTCATTCTGAGAGCAGGTAGGTACCTACCTTTACTATGGAGCAAATGAAATACACTAAAGTTTAACATATTTTTATATTATTATAGCTCCTTGATATCTGCTGTATTTACACTATTTTGCTCTTTCTTACCATGTCTATTGAACAAATATGATGGTCTCCTTGATTGTATATCTCATTGATAGTTGCGAGTATCTTTAAAATAATTTAAGTTTTCCTATTATATTAAGTCTATCGTCACTGTAACAAAACTGTACTACTATTTTTTACTTGTCAATTTGTTGATATTTTTATATTTTCATAATATTATTTAAATGGATATTATGTAATTGTAGTCTAGTATCTCTATAACAAAACTGTTATGCTGTTTTCATATTTTAAAAAAATATTCCAACTTGTGTACATTGATCACAACATGCATGCACCTATATTGTTCTATTATTGCGCTACATTTGTATTGTTATTTATTGTTGTATTGTATAATATTGCTGAACTAAACTCCTGCTGACAAGCTACTTGCAGTGGCTTAGCGGGTACAAGCTCCCATTGTATGTAATTAATATTATACAATAAAATAATGAAAGTCAGAATACGTAAACGCCCTCTGCTGGAGTTTAATTTTTTCCCCGTGGCTGCTGCTGAGAGCTCCAATGCCCCCACTCTATCCATCACATGCGTCGTTTATGAAAAAGAGGGAGTAGTTAAAAGTTACAACCGTACGCTTCATATCGTTATCTATCATACTGTACTCGTTCCCTTTTCAAAACTACAAAACTGTGTTATTTTTTAACTGTTTGATAAGTCCACATTCCTGTAAACTGTGTTCATGTTCGGTGAGATGTGAGATATGGTCTACGGTCGCAGTAAACGACCGTTCTGGTCTTATCAGCCCGGGGTTGCCGGTAAAGTTGCCAGCTCGCTTCCTGTGGAACTCTGAATACTGTTTAAATGGCTGAATTACTATGCTGACAACACTGTACGTTGGTGATAAATGTTGCCATGATGAGGAAAGCTTTTTAAAATAACAAAGTACTTACTTACCTAAATCATACAGTGCGCTTGACGGGGAGTCACCCATCTCCAAGCTCCAATCGGGAACACCCCGGAACAAGGACTATTTCCAAGCATTTTGATAGTTTTTTTTTTTTTTATTTCTTTTATTTTTATTTCTTCGTCTATAAAATCTTAATATAATAAAAGCGTTATGGTACTGTGCCTGTCTCACTGGGTGAACCTGTTTTGAGAGCAGGAAAATCATGCCAATCGTTGACCATTCCAAGCATGCCCGCCCACTTTCATAGGCAAATAAGTGACATCAAAGTAAAAATGTTATATTAACACAGATGAGTTAATATTGTATTTATTATTAATTCACAGTTCAAAATTAATTTTAAATTTGATCCCCCATTCAACTAATAGTAGAACATACAGAAAATATTTTTTTTCCCATCTTCACACTTTGAAATCAATACTTATGCAAGGCTTTAAAGATGCTTGGCTTCCTTTGCAGAAGTTTAATAGATTTCAAGTCTTTATGATTATTATTATTGTATGAAAATGCTATACACTTCATTAGTTAGAAGTCAAGTGGAGTATAATTCACCTATTTGGTCCCCTTTATATAAAGTAATCTCTAACAATACAGAAAGCGTTTAGCACAAATTTCTTAGGTATATAACTTTTAAGCTCAAAATTAGAATTGAAAATATTAATTATATAAGTTTGATTAATCGATTGCATCTGATTACGTTGTCGGACGGGAGAATTATAACAAACCTAGTTGTATTATATAGAATAATTAATAACCTAATTGACAGCCCTGCCATCCTCACCACTATTAAATTAAATGTACCGACGAGGAACACAAGACAAACTGTAATATTTTGCTGCAACACTTACATAACCATCAGTATCATTCATTAACCAATAGGATGCATGATCTGGGCAACAGGTTTGGAGGTGTTGTTGATGTATTTGCTGACTCCATGTATGCAGTAAAGCGTCATCCATCACTTATTTTTTATTGGATAATGTAGCGATAATGATTTGTGTTATAATATTGTTTTACTTTTCTTTTTTATGTCACTGTTGTTTGAAAAAGATTGTTCATTACTTTATGGTTTAGAATCTCTATTTGCTTGTAATTTTCTATAGCTAAAGAGCTAATTAAAAGATATTATGTTCTAAAATCCATGTAAAGGCCCAGATGGGCGTATAAACAAATGAATAAATAAATACATATATTTTTTTTAATCATTAACGCCTTTTGACTTTAACGATTCAAATAGTATAGAATAAAGTATAATGTAGACTAATGTTAAAAATATGGAAACAATAAAGAGCCCTTATGAGCGTGTAAAATAACAAAGATAAATTTCACGAAAATCTGGAAATAATAAAGCAAGAATAAGCGTCCATTGAAGGTAAATAAAAATTATAACTGATTAAAGAAAAAAACATATTGATAAAACAAAATGAAGTTAATAATATCACATATGAAGTTATTAATAATACATCGTATATATAATTAATATAGGTAGAGATATATGTATAATATTTTGTAGTAAATAATAAATTTACGGAAAAATATCCACAGTGAGTATATCAGGGTAGATAAATGAGTTCGTGAGTAGATGTTTGTACTATATCAGCGATATATTCCATATATCTGTGATATGCGCATATGTATTACCAAAGTTTAGAATTCTATGTAGCGGAGTGTTAAATAGTGCGGCCGTTGCAGAATTGTTACAATAGAACGGTAATGATAATGTTATATTTTTGGCCGGAACATTAATCTTTATTAGCTGAAATAAATCAGGGCTGTCAATTTTATTATGTAAGCTTTTAAATAAAAAACACTAGATCGGAAGTAATTCGTCTGTTACTCAAATTTGACAAATTAATAGATTAATTGTTTTGTCGGTATATTTAGCTGGTATATTGTATTAACCCTAGAATGGAACCGTTCTTCCTTGGCCCATTAATGGAAGCGAGAAGCATATTTTACTCCCATTTTGACGTTTTTCTCCTATCTTTGATTAATCTTTGCCGTTGAGGGTAATAAATATATTTTATTGATTGAATTTATCAAACATTTGCATAATTCACTCGTCTATTGTGTTTGGGAAGTAGGTAAATTTCACTCAATAGTTTCCACTTTCCACCATTCAATGAGACATACAATTTCCTCAATGATAAAATGTTAAAATCACCTACGAGAAAAAGGCGCAGCGTGCTACTATGAATACAAACGCATTGCTGAAGAATGTACAAACGAGTTGTAGAAGCGACCCGTTCTCATATGACAAATGTAAACCGTGTGCAAAAGCTGGCCGCGCGTTTGGCGTGTTTCCCGCCTATGCACCGGTGCCTAAGGGATGAATGACGCTAGTTCCTCGGAGCATCTACCATTAAAATACCGGTAGAACAAGGACAGCATTTCCACCTGACGTCTGTACTCCAAAAATTGCATCCGTTTGTTAAGATAGGCGACTCTATCAAACGGACCGCCAGTGGTGGAGCAGAGGTGGTTGCCAAATTCTACACTCGCGATTTGTACAGGGCCGTAGCAGTTGTGTACTATCTGCAGTATCTGCGGGCTCTGTACAGTACGCCCAGTTTCTGAGAGGCTGAGTTTGAAGTTGGACAGAATAAATTTTACTTCTCGCTTTCATTCCAGGGTTGAGTTTGTTAGAACGATGGTGGTACGATTACCACAAAGGTACGAAAAATTTAATGTTTTTCTCCTTCCGCAAACAAAATTCTGAATTTAATCACACATCATCGATTACGATTTTTCATATGAACTATTGATTATTGTAATAGAAATATAACAATGCCGACTGTTTAATCTGATTCTGTTAAGTGCACATGTCGATTATCGATTATGACCATATTCGTGCGGGCACCGACGTAATAAAACAATAACGATTTGATTCCTAGATCGCCTTCGACCTTCCGTCGTTTCCGTATTGGAAAATGTTTTACGACCAGCGCTATTATTGTTCTAGCTATTTATGTTTAGAGCAAGTACCCAGTGTTGCTTTACTTCGCTCACTTTCGGTATTGCCAGTGCAAAAACAATAGACCATAACTCCCAGGCGTTTTCTAGCGTCTTTAAATCGTGGCGCTGTGCGTAGGTACTATGAAGTGCGAAGTCCACTTTAGAAACTAAAACTAATTTCTCGTTGCTTATGTTGTTCACAGTTCCTTATAGAAGTGGGAAACGAGGAAAGAAGCATTACAGTGAACACTATATTGTTATTCCTATCTTTTTCGTAAATCCAAGAAATATTTTGAGTTCGGTAAAGTTATTGAATTAGATTGAGTTAGCAAGGAGCAAACTTTTTTTTTGAGAAATACAATTTTTCCCGCTTTAAGAATAACGCGATAATATGAATTAAAAACTCTAACCAAGGAAAGGGACAAACATTTGGTTATGAACAATTTACTAAAGTTACTTTATATACTTACTGAATAAAATATATTTAAGATGTTATTAACTATTTGCTGCATCCTCTTCGGGCTGCATCCCCGAGTTTCGTCGTCTATAATATTTTACTCGAATATTTTTCATATTTTTAATTAATTACGTACCTACTTTCATCACTTATTTTTATTTTTTGTTTGTGTTTTTAATTTTTTCTATTTCCTTATTATTTATCTATACTTATTATTATTTATTTTATTTTATTTTTAGTAGGTAAATTGCTTATCCTGAAGATGGGAGCCCTGCTCTTGAAATATGTAGATATTTATATATTGAATACAGTGGTTTTAAACAAATAAATTATTATTGATTTAATATTATAATTTGCTTATCGCAGTCAAAATTACGTGAAACAAATGTGGCCGGCAGTGAACTAGGCTGGTGCCAAAATGGGTGTAAAGTGACCTTTGCCTCCAGCCGTCCAAATAGTACATTACGGTATTTCTAATTCACACGTCAGTGGTTGGGCGATACATTTTACCGAAAAATCATCACGTGCTAAAAGTGTAGGCAAAAAAGATATACCACTACACAATTCTGTCTTGGTACACACTCCTAGCAGCGTTAGCATTCAAAAATCGTCTCATTCATACTCTTCTGTTGGTCTGACTTTTGACATGATCCGACTCGTGTTTTGGATTAACTTGGTCGTGACATGAAAATAATTGTGTGTAATCTGAATAAAAAATCATTTTTCCACAAGAAAGGCTCGGGTTATGGCGCGGTTTATACAGACCAGTGATAAAGAATATTGTTTTTATTGTCGTTATTATGAAACGTATTATTATTTTTACTATTATAAAATTTATAATTTTTTCATTGTTATTATTTTACAGTTTATTATTATTATTATTGTTATTTTTATAGAATTTATTATTATTGTTGATATTATTATTATTGTTATTATTATACAATTTGTTATTATTTTACAATTTATTATTATTATTATCATTATACAATTTTTTGTTATTATTATTGTTATCATTATACAATTTGTTATTATTATTATTGTTATCATAATACAATTTATTGTTATTATCATTGTTATCATTATAAATTTTTAATTATTATTTGATAATTATTATTATTATACAATTTATTGTTATTATTATTGTTATCATTATAAAATTTATTATTATTATTATTGTTATCATTGTACAATTTACTGATATTATTATTGTTATCATTATAATTTTTTTATTATTATTTGATAATTATTATTATTATACAATTTATTGCTATTATTATTGTTATCATTACACAATTTATTATTGGACAATCTGTTGTTATTATTATTGTTATCATTATAAAATTTATTATTATTATTCTGAGGATGTAATGTAAGATTATGTACGAGTAATTATATGCATGCTTTGAATTTCAGCGAAAGAAAACAAGTAACGAAGGTAGTTACTCCACTTGACGGCCAACCGGTAGCTAATGGTTAGAGGTTATAATAGCTAGTCACGGTGGAATCCTGAAAACATTACTTAATGCCCGTTCGTTATCGATGGCTGTCAACTGTTCGTGGAAGGAATTCTGTAAAACATCAACATTTAAACTCGTGGCCTATTTTTTCGAGCCGGAACGAAACTTTTAGTGAACTAATATTAACAAGGTAGCCACGTACTCGTATAATACACCCGCAGTGCCCTTGGAGAAAGAACGAATAGATAATAGAGAAACAGTTAATAATATTAGTTGGATATTTTGCTGCATAATATTATGCATCTCTTCTGAATGTAGATACACATTTTATAAATAAATATTTAATGCAAAGATTATACTGTCGCCATACTGACTCTTGCCTAGATCACATACTACTCAAAACCAATAATTTTTTTTTTATATCCAGATCTGCTGTCTTAAAAATAGATATAACTGATCATTTCCCAACCTTCTACGGTCACAGAAAAAACACACAGGCCTTAAAAGATCATCAGAAAGCTAAATACCAACAAGTGGGGAGAAATAAAATAAACTACCAAACACTAAATAATTCATTAAAAAAAAACTTGGAACTCAGTTACTTCTAATGACGACCCAAATCAATCATTAAATACCTTCTATTTGAAATTAAATAATAATATCAAGAATAGACTAGAATTAACACCTATGCCTAAAAGAAAACATAAAAAAATTTATCCATGGATCACGCGTGGACTTATAATCGCAAGCCAACATAGGAACAAACTATGCAAACTTTACAAAAACTATGAGAAATACTGCACGACAAAGAGTATAGTACCCAACGGAAATTTACGACAGCAATATATTATTTACAGGATTTTTTTAAATATCCTTATAAAGAAATGTAAACAAGAATACTATACTATTATAAATATGAATATAAACAATTACAATTAGCTGATAATAATTCTAAAAAAACTAAATTCTAAAAAGTTATAAACGAAATCTCAAATAGAAAGCATAAAGCACAAACTTTCCCCGAAAAATTGTAACAGTAGATAAAATAGTATTAACGGATATGGGACAAATTGCAAATAAATCTAATGATTTTTTTACAAATGTTGCTTCAGATTTAATAAATAACAATCCTTCATTTAGAAACAGCACATCCAGTCCTATTCAAATGGACATTGACACTGAAAATACTCCTGTTTTATTTAAATTTAAACGCGTAACTAAATCTGATATTGTAAAACACATTGATAATCTTAACACAAATACAGCCAATGGTCCAGACGAATTGAGGTGCACTACAATTAAATCAATTAAACAACATATATCCTTACCTCTGCAACATATATTTAATTCCTGCCTAGAAAAAACACTTTCCCAGACGCGTTTAAACTGTCAAATATTGTACCAATCCATAAATCTGGATCAATTTCTAAAGTAGACAATTACAGACCAATATCGCTGATATCCCAACTTTCAAAGATATTACAAAAAATAATAAGGATCCAAATCCTAGAGTTCCTAGAGTCTAATGCACTTTTTTCCCCAAATCAATATGGTTTTAGATCAGGTCTTAGTACAGGTGATGCCTTATTTAATCTAACAAGAAATATATATACTAATCTTGAATCAAAAATGAAAAGTTTAACTATTTTCTTATACTTTAAAAAGGCGTTCGATACCGTTAATCATAATATATTGATTAGAAAACTCAATAATATAGGAATTAAAAATAACTGTCTGTCATTATTAAAAAATTATCTACTTGATCGCCGACAACGTACAAAAATTGGTGCTAATGTTAGTGAACAAGAATGAACAAGGAACAGTTAGCGGCCCGTTATTGTTCCTCGCTTACATTAATGATTTATGTAACATGAAAATACCGGGAAAACTTTTCTCATTTCCTGATGATACTGCAATCACAGTACATGGTAAATCCTGGAACGAAGTCACTGAAAATGCCAATAAATGCACCTCCATTATAAAAAAATGGCTCAACCAAAACCTTTTAACTCTGAACTGTGAAATATAAGGTTCCAATGTTTGCATGAATGTGAATGAAGCAAGAAGTGTATGCCAATATCAAGTTGTTTGGCGGCCCGTCCCCTCTCCCTACCCATGGGGGGGAAACGGCGTGACGGTTAGTTAGTTAATTGAAACTACCCCCTATTCTTTTTTTTTTTTGAAAATTTATTTTCCGCATTTAAAAGAAAAACTTATTAGTATTTTTTAAGAATATTAAACATTTAAAAATAGTTTTTAAATCTTACATAGGACCGTTATAAAACTGTCATATTACTTATTTGAATTTGATAAACGCAAAGTCTATGTAAATTTTACAATTTTGTAATAAATATTTTTCTCTTCACAAATTATATTATCAACTGAATACATGAGCATACATGTTCCTTATCTATATGTAAATATGTTTTTTGTGTTATATATTTTTATGCTTCGCTTTTCTTAGGGTAGGCACAGTTTTTCAGCTTTTATTAACTGCACGCCACTGGTTTATCGTATTGCCTAATAATATTAACATATCTTCGATTTAATAGATAATCCCTCCCCCCTTTAAAAGATGTGATAATTACATAACTTGGGCCGCTCTCTGAAGGCCCGATAGGGAATCGACATAAATCGGGTTTCCAGCAAAAATACAGGAAATGTTTCCCGATATTTCCTTCATCGACTCTCTGACGGGTTAATTAAACGGGATTTTTAGCCACCAGTAAATTGTCAGTATTGCAGATTTCTGTTATCACATTTACCGCTGAATGTTATCAGATCTATCAAAGTCAAAATCAAAAAATATCAATTGAATCAAGTGACGACGAGGCGTATTCTATTTATTCCTTCGAACGAGACAAAAAGGAGGAGGTTTTAGGTCCACCCCTACATCAAACGTAACATTCACTGTAGGTTATTTATTGCTACCAGGGAACTGTCCGGAGATGATGTCAAATTCCAGCAAATGTACCAAATGTCAAAAAAAAAACATTCCAAACTGGTCCAGCACGTTACCCCATATATAAGAAGTACTATTGCACACCAAGCTTTGTCCGTTCTCCCCATTACTGCATATGCCGGTAATTTATAGTTATAAAGCCATGCATATTTCTCTACCTCCATTATTAGCCGAAAAATCATATACCGCTCCATGCTTGAACTCAAAGGATGAATGGCACCTAAACGATCGAAACGCAGTGCATAGATTCGCTGGATGGGTGTTTACGGAGAACCTACTGAATTGTTGTCCCGCTTGTGGCATAACAGAAGAACGTCAAGCCGCTCCCGCTTCCCCCCCGAGTCGTGATCTAGCGCCTATTGAAATGTACGGCGTAATGCCCTGTGCGTATCACGCATGAGGTTTATATCGAGGAAACCGTCAGAGAGTGGCTTAAGTTTTACTTAAATCATCCAAGATTTCAATCTCCGAAACTCTAATTTCAAAATCTCTTATTACTAGTAGGTAATACTAAATATTTATAATTCTATATTGGCAATTTCTCAAGAAGTCCTTTTGATCTACTAATACATTCACACATGCCTAACACTTATATATATATATATTTTTAATATAAAATGCGGCTGGCTCATAGGAATGAAACTGTGTGAATGTATTGTATTGGTGGCACAGTATTGTGCGTTGTATACGTGTGTGTCGGCTGGTCACATGTCTACTGATAAGAAAACCGCAACAGAGCTGAGGTTTTTTGTTAGTTTGAAGTGTTATTTTGTATAGTAAACATTTCAGGCATTTTTCCAAGCTTCGATTCTATTCTAGCAATGGCGATGGGGAAAACGTGCAAAATTACATGCTCTAATAATAATTATGTAATGCCTTCACAAATACAACGAAATATTTAAATACTCAAATTAAATATGAAACGGAAAAGACAAACAAAATAAAAAGATAACAATCGCATTTGGGAACCCAGGACCCCTTTTTTACTGTAACTCCACACAGGTGGCTCTGAGGGAAATAATTTCCCTCAAGGCCTATATCATCTTTGGGGGTGCACGTGGAATGGGGAAATACAGAAACCGGCAGATTATTCCACAGCCGAGCTGTTGAACACGAGAACGAGTCGTAGAAGCGACCCGTTCTCATGTGACAAATGTCAACCGTATTCTAATGTTGGGTGCGTGTTTCCCGACTATGGACCGGTGCCGAAGGGATCAATTTCACTAGTTCCTCAAAGCATCTTCCAATAAAATACCGGTAGAATAAGGACAGAATTCCCACCTGACGCCTGCCCTATAAAGATTGCAATCCATTTGTTAAGATAGGCGAATCTATCAAACGGACCGCCCGTTTCCGAGTCAAGAGTTTTTTCAGATATTTTTGGGCTCCCGACCAGAGGTGGCTATCAAATTTTACAGTAGGGCGCACTTGAGATTTGTACAGGGTCAGCCGTTGTGTACTATTAAAGTATCTGCGGGCTCTGTCCAGTACGCCCAGTCATTTTTATCGATATCATCCTTCAATTTAAGAACTGTTAATATCATCTTCAATTAATTCCCATATATTTGTGACTCATATCTTTCACATTGATTGCAAGATTCTATCAATTTTTATGAAATCTAGATAGTGTCTCGGACATTCCCATCCGATTTTTATTTATATGGGATATATATCGATGCAACATTTACCTTTTTTTTTATTTTCTCTGTCTTTTCTGTTTCATATTTCATTTGAGATTTGTTAATATTATCTTCAATGATTAAAAACAATGTATTACAATGAGATTTATAAGCTTCAATGAAAATTGGATATAATATTTTCTTACGTGGAAATCATTTTAAAAAATGCCCGTTTGAATGTGTTTGTGCAGATAGTGGTTTAAACTGGTTTAAATTATTATTTTTTTATGAACAGGTTGCGAACAACCTGACAATATTTGAAAATCTCCTACTACCATCACAGTAAGCGTCGTTGCTTGTGTCGTAATGGAGGACTTAGCCGGCCGAGGAATTGAACTCAGGACGCCTGGGTGAGACCCAAACGTGATGCCAACTCAGCCACTGACCGGTCATTATCAATTATTTTGGAGCCTCCGCCCGCAGTCACTACTTACCCCGCAGTAGTCCTACGACTCCGTACCTACACCATTACACAAGCAAGAATCTCTTTAAAATGATTTGTTTATACTTGTATAATACGCTAGAAACATTATTTTAATTTTTCATCTATCTCTATACATATAAAATTGCATGTTTGTCTGTCCTCGATTTTATCGAAAATTACTGAACCGATTAGCACAGTTTGTTCTTATTAGTGCCGTGAAGGTTCATACAGTAGTTTTAATGAAATTCTATATGCAAAACTGTTGCTGTAACGTTTTAAAATTAGTATGAAAAACATCGAACCCGCCGTGTCGTATTGAGGTTGGCCCATAGATATACCACTCTGGTTAGCCACAGATTACATACTCAAATTAAGACGATTTGTTTGTGTAGAAGATTTTCAAAATTGAAAACATAAGTAGGTACCTACTTAAGAACTTTATTATTTAGATATATTAAAAAAATAAAATGTTTGGAATGAAATAAAATTTAAAAATGAATGTTTCTTTGTTCACAGATAGTTACTTTCGCTATCAAATCAATGATGGCACCCAAACGACAAGCAAGAATTCGGAACTTCATAACTTTATTTAAAAAAAAAAAATTGTCCCGAGCAAGGCCGGGTATACATCAGCTAGTATGGATATAAATTTTGTGATGAAAATTAGACCACTCGTTACAATATACTTCTATTAGGTAAGTAGGTACCCACGTTGTGTAGTTTTACAGCAATAAATATAATGATCGCATATTATAGTCTAACAATAAATTAATTAAAAATTACTTTGTAATCACCACTTTATTAATATATACTCGTACATATCAACATGTTTCGAAAACTATGCTTTTCTCATCAGGAATATACAGAATACTGTATATTAATAGTATTAAATAATATAATTATATAATAGTATTTTGTATATTCCTGATGAGGAAAGTATCGCTTACGAAACATGTTGATATGTATATATTAATAAAGTGATGGATTACAAAGTAATTTTGAATTCGTTTATTAATAATGACGCCACAAAGTGAATAATCTTTTTGCATAAATTATAATCTAATAATATTTATTTACAATATTACAGGAAAAATTCTTCTCTTTTTCAAGCGCCTCATTTTTTAAACTTTTATATGATTACATATTCTCGTCAATATTTCCAAATGATTCTATTATTCCGCGGCGTAATAAACTCATAATGTTTATATACACACCTAAAGATTAATAACGCAAGAATAGTTTACTTAGTGTGCTCGAATACTTGTGGTTTGTGGTTACCTACATGTATATCGGTTCACCAAAATAACAAACCACAAAATCTATTTTAATTGCTAAAATTGTAAAGTAATAACATAAGACTTTCTAAAGGGGATTATGCTCAATAAGGAAAATTTTGAAAAATTGTAGTTGAGGAAAAAATAAAACGATTTAAATAATCTACTATTGCATAAAGAAAAATGTCCCGGGCGGTGTCTGTGTGTTTGTTTTGTATACAAATCTACAGTTTTACTCCGAACTTGATGAAATTTTGCACACTTGACTTTGGACACAAGATAAAAGGTCACATGAGATTTCGTAAAACCACCCCCCATCCTCCTTTCCCAACCCTTAAAGCAGAATTTTGGTTTATCTTGAAGAAATTTTACACGTTTGACGTTCAGATAACAGGAATACTAATGGGTAGGGGTAGGGGTATGGGTAGCGGTAGGGTGAGTTCATTTTTATTCAAAGAAAGTCAAACACCCCCACGTTACGAATTACCTGGCGTAATATTTGAAATCCTCTTTCTACCAGTGAGGGTTTTCTTTAAAGTGCATTTGTACAGTGAACTCGTAAAAAAGATAAGAAAACATTTTTCTAAAAATATAATTTTATCGTACTTTAAACAGCGTGCAATTAAAAATCCGTGCTAATAATCCATCCGTCTGCCAATACTACACAAAATAGTACCATACGTGCTCTATGAATAACGCACGTATGAGACTTTCCGTGCTAAGAAATAGTTCATACAAAACATACTACAGCGGGAGACGTGCGAACCTTGATAATCTACAAGCAGCCAGGATGCACAGCGACTATGGGATTCGATTGGAATAGTAATTGGAACAATCAATAGATTTTTTTCTGTCATGATCGTTTTTTAAGTTGTTATAAAAATAAGTTAATAACTACAGAAGTCACTTTTTTGTTACCGTATTTCTTGAATTGGATAGCATATATATTATGGAAAAGAAAATTTAGGATATTCTCATATATCAAGGGAACATTTAAAAAAACATGCATTTCACCCTATAGAGGTAACCATACAAATTTTTTTTCACAAATATTATCTCTTCGTGGAAAAGTCACAGAAGAGGTAACTTGAACAAACTTACTTACTTGTATAATCTACAACACTAGAGGGAGAATGTTTAGTGTCTATTATTTGTATTTATGTTTAATTCATAGAACTCCATAATTTTTTTTTAAAATTTAATGTAAATCAAATTTAATAATGTTATTATTAAGTTCTGCAAGTATTTTTAGTTTTTATTGTTGTAACAGCTGTTTCGGCGTTCAAGGCCATTTTCAACATTCACATTGTGACGACCTATTTATATGATTTTATTCACTCCCACCCAATTCTAATTTGGACCGGTTTTTAAAAATAATTATTTATTATCGGTTAATTCACATTGTGACGACCTATTTATATGATTTTATTCACTCCCACCCAATTCTAATTTGGACGGGTTTTTAAAAATAATTATTTATTATCGGTAAAACAGATTTAGTTAGAAAATAATTAAAATTTTGAATTCTGTGAGGTTTTCACATTAACAATGTGTTTCCCCGTATTTAACTGATGGTGTTTTCTTAATTGATTTATTTAAATGTTTTATATTGTTTTGATTAATGTGAACATACTGAGAAGCGGTGAATATATAATATTCCTTACTTTACTAATTAATGTTATGTTAGGATCATTCATTCGTTTATTAATTTCTAATTGATCAAGTAAATATAATCTAAAATCCTTTCTTTCTACATGTAAGGGTTTAGTCTTGTTGTTGTCCAGCGGGACGTGATTATTTACTAAGAGATTTTCTACGAATTTTGAAGAAGTGCTTTTATTTTTATAACATCTTACGTGTTCTTTGAATTTAGTTGAGAAAGCCCTTACCGTCTGCTCTATATAGGTAGCGTTGCAGTCGGCGTGATCACATTTTAATTCCTATATGCCACTATTATTAAGTTTAGGATTTTAATTTTTCGAGTTTTTTAAACTTGTTCCTATATTGGTTCTAAAAGCTGTATTTAAAACATTTTTTAAAAATTACTTTTGCATTTTTACAGAAATTGGACCGAGAAATTCCAGACATCCAAATTTTTCTTATTATGTTCAGGATATATTAAATAGATTTTATTTTTATATTTTTGCTTTTTATAATTTTTTCAATGTTATTTGCCTCATGGCCGTTATTAACTGCGATTGTTTTTATTGTTTCCTTTTCTTTTTCATATGCTATTTTGTCTAGAGGGATATTAATGAGTCTACGTACCATTGAATGGTAAGCTGATAGTTTATGAGACCAAAGATGAGTTGAGTTTGCATTTATTGTTATATCTATAAAGGTTCGTTTTCTAAATATTTCAAGGGAGGTCTATTATTACTTCTACCAATTGTAAGATATAAAAAAATTATTTTACCCTCGATCTCATGTTCAACTGTGAAGCAGCTTTTATTATTAATGGTATTGGCCCAGTTAGTGAAAACATCTAACTTTCTATAAAAATGCTTGCAGAACAACAACATTATTAAATTTGATTCACATTAAATTAAATTTAAAGAAAAGTCTAGTGTCCAGTTAGCCGCCCCAAACAAAACTTGGAAAGGCAGCTGCAGAGGGTGTGCAATGGACTGAGGCCCTTAAGGGACCCGACTAGGACAAGGGGATGAAAATTAACGATATCATAATCTTAAGGTTCAGATTCAGACGTATTTTAAAGCATTGTACAATTAGTCCCTGAATAAATTCTGTTGCAAGCCTTTGTGCGCACTGGAAACTACATACTCGTATACAGTGATTACCTACATTGTATGGGAATAATTGGCTAGGTTATTTAAAGAATAGATGGGGAAATAACTTACCACAAATAAATTAATTACATTTCTGGTCATTCGGGGATAAACACATTAACTGATTGCTATTTTCCACCCAAAACTTTTTTTTTTATTTTACATTTCATCATATATCCTGTGGAGTGAGGGTTTTTCTAAATATCTTCCATTTAATAATCACAAATGATTGCCAGAGAAGCCTATAATTGTATGTAATATCGGCATCTTTAGATAGACAGACAAATAAATGGTTTATTTACATTACATTCTATAGCATTTTTATATTTTGCACATTATATTTTTGACATTAGTAAGTTTCACAAGTAATGTTATACTAATGGATTTAGTTGATAAAAAACGCGTGAATACTGTACAAGGGTCCCCTGCTCACCGGAGCCAGTGAGGCGCTTAGCGTATACTCGTATGTCGACCCTCCGTGAAGATGTTTCCTACTTTCTACGCTAGCTTGGGCCGTGTTGTGTAGCAACTAGTCCCTTTGTTACCTGCATTTCATAATAATAAAATCCTTATCCGCTTCACTCTTAAAACATTTATTTATTAACGGACCAACGTCCAATTTACATCATGATTCACACGAAATTAGGAAAATAATGAAAATTATAAGTATAGGATGACATATGAATTAAGCAAAGACAAAAAACAAAATGAACATAAGAAAGTAGAATTGACGTTCTTTTTAATGAAGATTTCTTATCTTTTCCCTTAGGCTTAAAGACTTCTTGATTAACTAAGGAATTCCGAAGAGACGTAGTAAAAAAATCTTAAACATATTGTTAAAAGATTTTTTGAAAAAACAAACATTATTAAGCATTAAATAGATGAATTATTTTAGCAAGATAAACAAAACAATACACAATGACAGGCGGCGGCATAGAGGAGAGTCATTTCGGCCGGACCGATTCCAATGAATCCGATTCCGAAGGCGGTGGACTCACACCGAGTTCGAAAATCTTAATTCACTCATTCGGGACTTGCACTCAAAGAACAATTGAGATTTTGAATTAGGGTCAGAAACGAAAAACGACTCTATTCAATAAAGTAATATGAACGATTTTTGATTCCAGAATCAGAAACACTCGGAGCATCTGACTGTCAGAAACGAAAAGCGACCATATTCAAAGAAACAATATATAAGTTTTTTTTCTTTCCGGAATTAGAGACACCATAGAAACGACACCACAGTACGATGACTCCTATCGTTCCACGGGATTGGCGGAACGGCGGACCGAAAGGAACGAAGGACCGAGTCCGAAGAATAGAATTCGAGTGGCTGAACTTGGAATTGGAACCGAGTTCGTGAAATAAGTGGAATGACTCACCTCTACTATCGGTATAGATATACCACATCGGGAAATGTTACTTTTAGAAGTAGTGACTGAAGAAAAGTCGTTACTATCTAGTGAGGCGGTACCTTTGTACAAAAGCGCAATTCTTAGTAAAAAGGCGTATTTATACTATTTAAAAATAAAATATAAATTGATTAAAATGCATTATATTACAATGTAATTGTTTTTAAAAGCTTTGGTTCAAAACCTTGTGTTACTTGAAGATATTTCATAAATTTGTGTTTTCAAATAATCTCATAACATTTAGGATTTTTTTACTAAAATTCTCCACAAAGGAAGCAAGAAGTGTTTAAAACTAAAGAAAGGGTTACGGAATTTTCCTTAAAAGGACCAGAAAAGCTTTCCCTGTTTATTGAGGCAAAATAGTTCAATTTTACCAAAAAAATTAACCACTCTACGCCATACTAATGCACATTCCTTTCCTTTCTATTTTAAAAGATCATTTAGTTTTACTAATGATCTGTTTTAACCTTAAAACCAGAACAATGTTTATTAGATATAGATGCCGCAATAATTCCTCTTAGTTGAGAGAATCTATCAAAGACTTTAAAAAAAGATTTGGAAGTATAAACAGGAGGTCGGTTCCCAGTAACTGTGGACTACATTCCACATCATCTACGGAGAAACCAAGCAACAAGGCAGTAAGGCAGTAAGTTGACGTTACGCAATCGCTTGCAATCACAGTAGGTATACGAGTATGTAAACAAGTTAATTGCTTTGAACGCACGCCACTGTAACCTGCAACGTCTAACACTACCGCTTATGTAACCGGTCACACGCCATTTTCTATCAATTTCAATGGGAGCCGGGTCCAGCACAAAAAGCTGTAAAACTCTCCGACAATAAGGAACTGACATAAATAAACAAGCAAACCTATAGGGATCATAATAATAATACGGACGTTGGGCATTCAACCCAGAAACTGGCATTTCAGAGCTGTTGACCAATGACCTAGCTACAGTTCACAGGATTGTTCAATAGCATGCACTTGTGCCAGTGTAACAATAGTAACTGCCCAACTTGAGTACAGCAAGAGACGAGTAGGCAGTGTTTAGTTAAACTGTTGAACAATTCTTTGTAAGCGAAGGCTATGTGCGATGGTGGTGGCAGCGATTCGAGTGAAAATGTTTTGCTGTGCTACGACAATCAGTCTAAAAAGATTTGTTGACTAAATCCAGACTCGGTCTAATACTAGAGTTATAGATACTCTTAGTATCGCACTGCTGAAAAACCACCATTCAGAATCGATTCGTATTGCTTCTTATGGCTTTAGCCGTATACATAAAGATTGAATAATGACCGGTCAGTTGCTGAATTGTCATCGCGTTTGAATCCCACCCAGGCATCGTGAATTCAATTCCTCAGTTGGCTTAGTCCTCCATCCCGACACAAGCAACGTCTTACGCTTAGTGGTGTGATAATAGTAGTAGATTTCTAAATACTGTTAGGTTATTCATAACCCAGAAAGAAAGAAAAAGTTGAAATCACAACATTGATATTTTCTCAAATTCAATAAATACGTTTAAAAACTCATTCCAAAAAGTCATAACTGGCATTTGCTAAAATTTCTTTATAATTAACACACAATTCTATTAAATCTCTGGCATCAAATTAAAATCTTTGAAGTGTTATGTTGTTACATTATTTTACTGTCAACTTTGTAACATTATCACCTATCGTATTGTTGTGTGAACCAAGCTTCAGTTAAATAAATACGAGTACGAGTATATGTTAATTATTTCTGTGTTGAAACTGTCAATTCATGGTGGATTTCCACATTAAAATGATATTTTTTATTAAAAAACCTTTGTAACCTTTTTCCACTTATTTATTTTCGACCAGACCGGTTTCACCCTATCACAGGAATCGTCAGACTGACACAATTAAAATTAAATCTATGGTATATATAGCATCGATGTCAGGAGTGAGTCCCTTAAGGAGCTCTCTAATATTGTTTTTATTTATGACTTGAAATTTGTTTTAATGCTATTAAACATAATAAAATACTTTAAAGACACATTAAAATGTATCTGACTACCCAGTTTCGTTGAAAAGTGCGTATTTGTGCATTTGAACAATGTTGAGTCAAAATTTCGGTTCAACAGATACTCAGTGGGGGACGTCTTTAAAAATATTACAAATGTAGTTAACAAGAAAGATAAATAAAACAGTCCTATGTGGGAAACCAATGGATTCACAAAAAAATCATATGATGATACCCCATTTAGCTCAACACTATCTTACTGTTTGAGAGATAACTTTTAAACCATTGCAACTAATTCTACCTACTCCAGCCTTAAACAGAGTTTCGTTAGGAAGAGCATATTTGTGCATTGAACAAAGTTGAGTCAAAATTCTGCTCAAAAGTTTCTTAGTAGGGTTGGGAAGAACGGCCGTAAGCCACTAAATCAATACGTAATACGCAAAGCTAAAACGTAATTTCAAGTCAATTATTTTGATGACAGAATGTCTGCAAGAAAGATTTAAATTTCCAGATTGTACGTATGAAAAACAACATAAAAATTCAGCCGGCACCATTAATTTCGTCATGTTTTTCGAAACGGTAACAACAATGACTCAGAGTTTTATCATCAGAGATTGCGAGAAATGATCCTCGGTCCTTGTCCAAACATCTGTCACCGAACTGTATATTCTCTCTCGGCTAAAAGCTCAATAAAACCAATCAAAAATTTCATGGAACCTATTTAAAAGAATGAATCACATTCTCTACGGTCGGGCGAAATGTTCAAAGGGTCTAAACAAAGCAGTGCCATTGTTCCAGAGAATAAACAAGAACGAAGAAGTGATTCCGTGACTAAGGTCATGTGACAATTTCAGACGGACCTCGATTAAAGTTCAGATTTCATATTATAAGTCTTATTATTACCAGATGAACGGCCACACCAATGGTTATGTTGTTTGAGTCAAGTAGAGACAAGCGGTCTGCGAAATTTTGCCGAACTGTCGTTTCAAGGATAATATTGAAGTTGCTTTTTGTTTTGTTCGATATTTGAATTTAATTTGCAATTTCGGTGTCGATAAAACGACGTTTATTGAAAAAACGTTATACAAGTAATAATAATATTATTTATTTGAAACACACATTATTTAACAAAAACATTTAAGAAAGCTTTGCCTGCCCAACTAGGAACAAATCCCGTTTTAGGACAGTCAAATTGACAAGTTTAGTTCATATTAAGAGCCATTGTACAAAACCATAAGGGAAAAAATCTGGCATTGGCATATTGTAGTAATATAAGTATTAAGAGATTATGTATATGTGTTTGATAGGTACAGGTTGGTGTGAGGAAAAAAATACGTTAAAAATTTAGTACTAAAAAAAGATAATATTATTGAGTAATCTTGATAAGATTGAGTTGCGTATCACTTAGTTTTATGAGCTGACGAAACTCAGGGATGCAGCCCGGAGAGGACACAGCAAATAGTTAATAATATATTTAATGTAGTTATAAACATATTAAATACAGTTTCATACAATACAGTATGTTTAAATATAAGTACAATATATGTTACGTAATTATATTATTGTATTTGTTTGTTTTTTTTGTTTTTGTAGTTTTATTTATTAACAAAACAAATAAATTATTAATTAGGTTAGGTTAGGTTTAGTTCGGGCTAGTTTTTTTAGTACTTTTAATGACTCGTATCACTATTAAAAAGTGCCGATTCATACGTGCGTTGAATTATCATGGAACCCTTTGGGAATGCTGTGTGAGGGTCTATAAAAAGAGAAGTGGGAGTGAACCTGGTTCTTGAAGAGACCCACGATGTAGAAAGGAGGAAACACCGAAAGTATAGAAACCGAACTCTAAAAACGATCAGTTCATAGCTTTTAGAAGTTCTTCGCAACACCTTTTGTTAGAATACCGGTAGAATAAACGTAGTCCTCCCACACGACGTCTACATAACGTGATATAAAAGTTACGGTCGGGAAATCGGAATTACAGGAATATGATAATATTATACATATGTATATCCCGTTCCAACTACAGTTTGCATTCCCCAATTCAACCATACATATTCTTAGTACCAAATACTTAAATTATATGGATATATTTGACAATAATCTAAACATGGCAAATTTCAAAAAAAGTATGAACGAATTCCTCTATATTCCTGTATATTTTTAGCTTTGGTGAAGTTTTTTTTATTTTTCTTATGTCAAGTGTATTTAGCTTTTGTGCATGTTTTCTATTTTTATTTTTTTATGTGATTTAAAAATGATGTACTTGCATGTAAAAGCCCTCTGAACGTTTAAAAAATGAATATAAAATTATAATGAAGGAATAAAATAGCAGAATGAAAGACTCGGTGGGCGCTAGGTGACTAAAAGATATAAAATAGGAAATAAGATATGTTCTATATTGTTACGTTATATCACAAAAATTAAACTGTTATACTTTTGTATTATTTAAAACAAGAAAAAAAAAACAAAATAATTCAATAATTCAGTTTGTTCAATTCTGTGGTACAAAATTATATTTCAGCACATTAATAACCCTATATTTAATACAAATAGACTAGAGTACAATTATAATACTCGTCTCAATTTAATGAAGGATTAATGGTTCCTAAGCATAAAAACAAATATGGACAAAGAACTTTAGAACACATGATTCCTAGTTGTATAAATATGTTACCCGCTGAAATAAAAAACTGTAATAAAACTAAACCATTAATAAACACATTGAAAACTTGGCTAGCTGAAATAAGTTATTTGTATTAGAAATAAGGAAATATTATTTTATTTATGATTTATTGCTTTCGTTTATGTTTTTATTTTATTCATTTCTTAATAATTTTTTTGCAGAAATATTTTAGAGTAATATTCTTGATACATATTTATATTTTAAGCTTGTTTCATATGGTTTTTATGTTTTTATTTTATATATATATATATTTTATTTATATTTTTATTTTTACATATTTTGTAACCTTGTCTGTAAATGTTATGTTTTAAATAACAAGCTCCCGTTAGACAAACTACAAAAAGGTAGTTTATCGGGAATTTTGAATTGTATTTTTTTTACTTGTAAAATTAAAAAAAAAAACTTTAAGTTACAGTGTAGATGCAGGACAGTACGTAATATTAGCAATGCAGACAGAATGGCCAGTTTTATTTTATAAGGTCTTCAATTTCCTTATAATATTATAAGGCCTGTTTCATACAAATTTTGGATTTGAGGAAAAAATACTCACCTAAACCTAACGACCTTTTTTTTCATCAAAAAGTTTAGTAAATATATAATACGAATTAGAAGTAATTTATTTATTTTTGTTTTACATTATGAAATGTAGGCCATTAAAGGAATTGATTTTTCGCGATTATAGAGGCACCTTTAACAATTATTTAGGGGCTAACGGCAATTCAAAAAAAAGTTTTACCCCGTCTACTTTTAAAATATACTCGTAATGTAACATTAAATAAAATAAAAAATTAAGAACATATTAAAATAAGGATTACGGTGGACTTTAAATTAAATTAAAAACGACCATTTACGTTCGAACACAAATTTGCCATAAATAATTTAAAATATCGACCCGAAAAAACGTTTTATTTTTTTGTATGTTTTGTTTTTATATTTTTATTTACGTAATCATATTTACATAGAAAATGTGATAATTAAAAAAAAAAACAATAAAGCCGCAAATAATTTACTAAGTTGCCTCTAAAATTACGAAAATAGTTTTTTTTCCATGGCCTTCATAATTTTAAAAATAAATAAATAAAATATTTCTCACCAGAAATGGATTGGATGGGTATTTTGGCCTGAAATCCAAAATACAGTTATGAATGAAACAGGCAGCACAGCCGTTCCTCTTAATCATTCAGTGATATTTTTGTTGAAGGAATACATATTAGTTATTGCTATGGTCTGTAGTGGTAGTTAGTTATACGGTAAGGCGCTGTATACATACGGTGTCTTTCAGCAAAGGTTGTAGTATGGTATATGTCGATGCCAAAGTCTCCCTTGTGTTTTTACTATGGGTAATAAATATTGATGATTTTGATGCATGGATTATTTTTAGCATTACCTTGAGGTATAATTGCATGACATTTAGAATTCTTAATGACTGATAAAGAAGCTTTGTTGATTCCTAAAAGGCTTTCTGAATATGATTCGCAAGATTACTTTTTGTATTTTTATCAGAGGACCCAGCAAGGAAATGGCAACTCCCTCCAGCCTGCTTTATCATATTCTATATGCCTTTGACATAAGGCAAAATAGACACAACGCAATTTCTCTAAATCTATCTTAAATGATTAAAACGCTTTATCAAACCCACCTTACACATCGCATTATAATAAACACTATTAAAAACACCGTCATTTTATATACTTTTATAATCTTTTAAAATGATACTGTATAATGTATTACACATTTAAATATTTCCAAACTCCCCCCTTTTTAAAAATCGTTATATTTGTGGCTTATGTTTTATGATTAATAAACAAGAATGTTTCATATGCGTTTATCTAGCAGGTACTGGATGTATATCAAACAACAACAAACAAATCTACCAGTTTACCATAGTTAGATTGGGACTTGGACTTATTATTTATTGACAGAATTCCAAACATTGAGTTTACTGACTCCAGCATAATGGTAATAACAAAATGAAACTTAAAACTATACCGCGTCTTGGGGCAGGATATATACATATTTTTAAAAATTTATTATATAATTAATTTCGTGAAAAATCACCTCACGGACACTGTATAAATATTGCATCCTATTATTTATCTAATTATGTACAGATACAGAAAAACATACTTACCTGAATTTAAAAAAATTAAGCTTAGAGATGATATAATTTTTACAGTTGCTATTTTATCCTCTTTTTCTATCGATGTTAATTTATTAGAAGATTGGTGGCATAAGAAGAGTTGGTAATTATTTTAAATGTTTATATTTTTTAGGACTGGAGAATATTTATAAAATGACCTTGAAAAGCGTAAAAAGTTATAGATATTAAGACTATTTTGTTTTACACATTTAGTTATTTACAGTGTTGCGGGCTGTGAACGAATTTGCGCACCGATGCGTGATTTAAAAAAAAACTTACTCCATAAGTTACTTTGGGTACGCACTAACCGGCTAGCCTAGCTACGCAATTTACGTGTGTATTTCTTCAATTTGTGGATATGATTGTCTGAAAAGATGAGTTTTAAGTTTAGTTCTGAATTTTGTCGAGTCTTTGATTATTCTTAAGTTATGCGGCAGTTCATTCCAGGCTTTAGAACCGAATACTCCGAAAGCACGAAACACCGAACTTAGTATTAGGTGTGCGCTTTGGTTCCTTCAACCTCCCGATAGCTGATGACGCTGCTGGCCTAAGGGTGGACTGCCGTGAATTGGTATTTTGAGGAATACACAGTTCTGATAAGTAAGCCGAAGCCATTCCGTTAAGTAGCCATACCATTCAGCAGAGCTTGAACTGGATTCTTTCAGGACATTTGAGCCAGTGAAGATTTTTGAGATGCTCTGAAATGTGGGAATATTTAGATACGCCTATATTATATTGCCTACTCCTTACGGAGGATTACGTTTGGTCTTTTATATTTAGTAATTTCATTCTCGCTATATTGAGCGAGAGAGTTAATCGTTGGATTTTCATGTCCGGTTAGGTCGGCGTGTAGTTTTTCGAGTATAAACCAATTAACTACTTTATCAGAAGATTATTTGTGTCTTCGTGGAAAGTTGTAAACATGATCCATATTGGTGAATTCAACGCTTGTCAAATGGCCGTGTTTTGCAGTTTTCTTGTAGTTTATCTAAGTATGTGTGAGCTGCATGATCCCAGATGGGTGCAGCGTATGTCAAGCTTTCAAATCAATTTTTTGTTATTCGCCAGATATAAGAAATTTTAAAGACCTTTTGATATAGGTGGACGGGCAACCATAATAGTTGTATTAAAGAGCCAAGCCGCAAAACAAAGTAACCAACGCTATGTAAATAATTAACCGCAAGTTTTTTAATGTTGTCAAAGGAATTTATGTGCTCCTTGTGACTAACCGCAAAATCGGGGAAAATAAAGACATTTTTACACACGCTGAACAATTTATATATATTATTTAATTTTTATTTTTGTTTAAGTTTAATTTCAAACCATGTACTTTTAACATGCCTCACACATGACCATGAGTTTATTTGTGTAGGTACTAGACAACAGGAAAACCATGTGATTATTTTAAGACGTTTTTGTATCGTTGCCTGTTCATAGTCTCTACTCCACTAGGAGTCAAAATATTATTATTTATGAAACATCAGCACAATGAAACCTGAAAGCTTCGAACTTTGAAATTTTGAATTGTTTTAGGAGGTTGCTGCGTAAGTAAGTATACAATATTCAAGTAATGATTCAAATGAAATATCTACAATCTTTTTTCCTTAGCTTATTAATAGAAGCGAGAAATATATTTTACTCCATTTTAAATTGGGCGTTTTTCTCCTATCTTAAGGTGGAGAGGAATAATTTGTTAATTCGAAATAATGATAATATTATTACGCAATACGATAAACATGATATTTATAAAGAGAAAACTATGAGTTACATATTTTAAAAATTTACATAGGTTTAGCATTCATCAAAATCAAATTAGAAATATAAACTTTTTCTCACCGTTCTACGTATGTTTTACAAAATATTTTTTAATATTGAATATCTTCGAAAAATCCTTTAAACGTTTTTCTTTAACTTGCCGTCATAAAAATTCCAATAAAAAACAAATGTTGGGTGCAGTTTAAGTTTTTTATGAACACTAACCATCATGTTTTTTTAAATGCGCCTTAAAAAAGTATCGTAAAGTTTATTAAAAAAAACTCACTCGCAGATGATGGCAATTATTTTTTTTCAGTTTTTAAAAGTATTTTGAGGTTTTTAAACCCCCATTTAATTCAGAAAGGCCGGTTTATAAATCAATGGATTATTTGGTCGTCAGGTGCTGCTAATGTTATCTGCTATGCGGTGAGAAGGCGAACTAACGTTTTTTTTTAAATACGTGTCAGGAATTCATTTTTAAACTTGCATTTAAAATTTATTTATTTTCACTTAAAAAGATTAAATTTGTCGCAACTCTTATATCAGTTGGTGGTCTAGTTGTTAGGATAGTGGCTTTTCAATCGCTGGGTCAGAGTTCAATCCCTATGAATATTGTTATTTTTTTTTTATTAAAACTTATTTGACGTAAGATGACGATGACGTATTTATAGGAACTCTGGGTGTTTGCAAAAAAAAATGTTTACGTGCGGGAAAGGTAAGGTATTATTTTAGAAGATATAGCGATTTAAAACAAATTAAAGAAATTCGCGCGGGACCTTTATTTTCAATGGTCCGCCGGCGCAAAAAAATACCCGACTGGAGTGTGTAAAAATACAAATTTTTAATAAAGGGTAAAATACAAAAAACATTCAAAGTCGTCAACTGACTAAAACCAACGCTTGATCAGCACTTATATTTTAGAAATAACACTCGTCCATCAATATCTAGATATCGCGAGTTTTTCCCTGGTACGGATATACATTTTTTTTTCAGCTTTAATTCAATTAAGTTTATTGAAAATATGTATATTTGCATTATTTTTTCTTTTTACTATGGCCGTTTTTTATCACCATTTTTATGTTACGTACTTACTGTGTTTCATAGAACTCCGTTTTATTTTTTGTGACAACTTTTTTCGACGTTCAAAACTATTTTCAAACGGTTTTGAACACTGAAACAGCTATCACAATAATAAAAACTAAAATACCTGCAGATTTTAATAACACTTTTAAATTTATTTTCTTAAAATTAAAAATTAAATTAAATGGAGTTTTAGGAAACACAATAAATACGTAACATAAAAAAGGCGAAAAAAAACGGCCACAGTAAAAATAAAAATTAACATGGATGTACACTTGAGGTGATTTTTCACAAAAAGCGGCAAATCATCAAATTAGAATTGACCTATTATTTTTTGTCAGGTCACAAATTTTGTTTTTATTTCTTTTTTTTTTTGTTTTAATTTGTGGTTATTTGAATCATTCATTCGTGTTCCCTTCGGCTAGACGTTCGTAAATTTCCGTCTTACGTCTAGCGAACGCAGCGCCACAGTGGTTATTTGAACTATTCTCCATTTGCGTTCAGAGATTAATAATTTGTTTTCCCAATAAAATTTACATAAACATTTACATTTTAAATTTAATTTAAATGTACACAATAGTATAAAAAAATTATAAAAAAAACATTAGAAGGGAAAGGAATCGAACCCAGATAGTCCGAATAGAAAGCGACTCCTGTGACCATTACACTGCCAGGTCTCATGTGAAAGGTGACAAATTTACCATTCATTTATAAAATTAACAATCATTTTTGGAATTCGAAAATTTATACCGAATATACTGACATCTTGCAAATTATCATGAAAGGTTTTGAAGGTGGATTTAGGTCAAAATTCCTACTACAAACGACTGCAGCCACTAGGGGGCGTTAATGTCGTTTCATGTCAATTTTCAAGGCTTACCATATGCCGTTAATCTCTATCGTTTAGTATATTAAATATTGTGATCACTCATAATAAATAAATTTATTGCTTAAGTTGTTCAAAAATATAAATAATTCACTCGTTTATCGTATCTGAAAGCGATCAGTAAATTTCATTCAATAGTTCCTGCCATATAACATGACGTAAAATTTCCTTAGTGAAAAAAAAATTAAACTTACCTACGAGAAAAAGGCACAGCCTGCTACTATGAAGACAAACGCATTGCTGAGGAAAGAACTAAAAAAGCTAGCACGGTCGGTAGGCACTTCAGCGAAAAATTAGTTTGAAGTTGGACAAAATAAAAATTTTATCCTTGCTTTCATTCCAGGGTAAAACAAAGCTGAATATAAACAAAGACATAATGTGGGTACATCATTGCTATACGATTCTGAAAATCTACTCTCTGTTCATGCTTTATTGTGGCATTGTGCGTCATCAGTGTCAGCACACATCGCAACGTGAATATAACAAAATATGTTTATAATTTGTCTATGCTGATAATAATAATAATACTCTGATGACTTGTATAGCGCCGTTTTTGTGAAAAATCAACTCAGGGGCACTATACAAATACTATTTCTTAGAGTATATCTTATTATGTACAGATATAGAGAGATGGTAGGTCACTCTAGATTAAAACGTTAAATTAAGCTTGAGAAGATTTTGCACGCACAGGACATATATTATAAAACACTGCACATTGCATGATATTACATTTACTGTTTAAATCCTATTTGTCATTGATATTATATTTATTAGAAGGTTATTGGAAAAAGAAAGGTAGGTATTTATTAGAAACATTATTTTGTTTAAGATTTTCGATAGCAATTATTTACAGTTCCAAATGTTTATAGTTATTTAGAATGTCGCGGACTATGAAAAGTTTCAAATTTTTCTGTTAATTACTTTAAACAGGTACTAACGGATAGCTTCGCTATGTTAATTGGGTAAGCAACTGAATCATTCATGAATATGACTTTCCGAAGAGATGAGTTTTTAGTTTTGCTCTGAATTCTGTCGAGTCTTTAATAAATCTTAGATCGTACGTTATTATTTTTCAGTATACATTACACTACTAACGCTCTTTCTGATTTCAAAAATTTCAATTTTTTCTAATTGTAAACCGGTTGTATTTGTATGTAAAATTTTCAAACCTTTATTTATATCAAAAGAATGATTGGTTTCCAAAATATGATTTTGCAAATTCAGAATAATTGTTATTATTTAAACACCTTAAGTGTTCTTCCTTAACTCTAATACTGAAATTTCTAGAAGTCTTTCCTATGTACAAAATAGTTGCAATCGTTAAAATATTATTTATTATTCCAGAGGAACTGAGAACGAGACGGCAAAATATTCTCTAAAAAAAGAATTTCGAGGTTATTCATTTGTTAAAATCTATATATAAAAACGATTATTTGTTACCTACTTAAGAACAAATATTTTGAAAAAAAAATATTTGGAATGAAATAAAATTTTTAAATTAATGTTTTTTCTTTCTTTGTTTAGAGATAGTAGTAGATCGGTGTCAAATCAATTATGGCCCCCAAACAATAAGCAAGAATTCACAACTTCATAACTTTTAATGTTGGGTACACATCAGCTAGTATAATTAAGAAAAAAAGAGGTTGATGGCGATTTCCGCCATTACTTGAACGAAAATAAAAGTCAATGCATTTGTGCGATCTTTCCAACTGGATTATTTTCAAATGGTTCATACTTACACCATCAGATTGGTTCTCAGCTAAACCTGTAGAACTTAGAGAGTTGTTGTCAAAACACAATGGCCGATCCACTTTGCGCTAACACTGTACAGTGTACACCCCATCGAACAAAAACATTTGGACCATTGCCCCACTCCACTAGTCGCGGGCTCACAAACTGAACAGCGTAAAATCACAATATTGTTTACGTGCACGACCGCACTTTCACTTAATGTAATCTTGTTTCTGTTATGATTCGGACTTTGTTTACCATCATCTCAATTTTGCACAACTTCACCGATGAGCTTCGCGACTCTTCTACCCTTTACATATAGGTTAGGCGCACGTTCTTTAATATTATAATTGCGGTTTTCTTCCTGTTTTTGTTTTTGGCACTGGACTTTGGAGGATTATCGGATCTTCTCCAGTTCCGATGGCCGTCGTCGACCAGTGTAGCTGGCGTCTCCTACAAAACTGGTGCGGAAATTGCCGATTGTGGAATCAGCCTGCTGATTGTGTGGCACGTTATTGTTATCTTGGCTGTATAGAGCCGCTAATCGCTGCTCAGTTGATAAATCCACTATCATACCTCAGCGATAGGTGCTATCGCCCGCCGCGGTGATAAGCGGACTGGTTCAAATGAGTATTTCGTCACACGTGTGACGCTTTGTTTCCATAGGAGATGGAAGGCGCAAGGTGTATTCCGCTGATAAGTATACAGCTGTGCTTACTCACTTACATCCTCCCTAAAACACCTCAAACAAACTTCTCTCTAATCTACCTAATCCCACGTGCAAAACGGGATTCTCGACTGCTCGGACGAAATGAACCAATGATATCTCCTTTGGGTAACTGCGAGTCTGGCTGAGGAAGTAGACGGGCACGCAAGTAGGACGGAACGGGGTCTTCTTCCATTCGCGTTCGCGTCATATATTCTCGTTTCTTCTTTCACTCTCTCTACATGCCCAAACCATCCAAGCGTCCCTTTCTTAATCTTACTCATTACGCTTACATCAGCCTTGCATTCTTTGCGAATCTCAACATTTTTCATACGATCATATATGGTTTTACTCACATTCGCCTCAGAGATCTCATTTTTACAGCATTCAGTTTACTTTCATCCTTCCTCTGCCAGTTCCATGCCTCACTGCCATACATTAGCACTTTATCGTGGACTGCTAGCTTCGCGTCTTTGGATAAATTTTTGTTAGTTCCAAACGCGTTCAGTCCTTCATTAATGGGAAAGTACCCTTATCTTTCGTTGAACTTCCACTTTGAAACAGAGTGAAAAATTACAACTTTTTTTTTATTAAAATTCTATGAAATGCATAGATTACCGACATTCTTAACGGGCGGATCGCATTTGAGCACAGACTATAGTTAGGAATACTGTGCCTTCAAACCCGCATCCTCCGGGTTCAGAGCTATCATGTCGATCATGAATGAAGAGCTTGAAGATGTCATAAATTAACTTTTAATTAACTTTTAAATAAAGAAAATTTTTATAATCAAATTTTTAAATAATGTAGGACTTAATGTTTACATGTTTGATTAACTTATTTATGTTTACTGTTTATGTGGGAAACTTCAGGGCAAATGTTATCTGTGGAGATGAAGCGTGACAGTGGTGTGCACTGCTATATGACCAAAAGTAAGCTGTGTGTAGTTATTTAAATTCAGGTATCATTTGTGGATTGGACATTTAAAAATTGTCATTTTACTATCGTCTTCCGCTGATTGAGTGTGAATAAATGAGTGTACAAGTTCCTCACCGGATTCATGGAGAAAAATACACGTTTGTAATATTTATGAATGGTTCGGAGTGAATCTTGAGGTTATGATATCTTACCTCTACCCCTACCCCTACCCCTTCCGCTACCCAGTAATTTTCCTCTTATCTTGAACGTCAAGTGTGCAAAATTTCATTAAGAAGTACCAAATTCTGCTTTAAGGAGTGAGAAAGGGAGATGGGCGTGGTTTTCGAAATTTCACGTAGACCGTGACCTTCCTCTTGTTTTTGAGGTCAAGTGTGCAAAATTCCATCAAGCTCGGAATAAAATTGTCTTTAGATTGTCATTTTTTTATTTCTTCTTATGGTTCGTTTTTCTTAAGATAGGCACAGCTTTTCAGCCTTTATGGATGGCATGCCACTGATGTGTGAATAGTATTTTTAAAGAAAGCATGGAGTGAACCTGGATCTTTAAGATACTCGAATTCTTATTGAGCACAAAGACAAAAGGTCGTAATAATGAACCACTCGTTATGTCTATGGAAAATGTCAATAGTGTAGGTACACACATTGGGCACGTGTTTAACGTATTTCCCGGCTGGTGCACCGGCGCTGAAGGGATCAATGATGCTAGTTCTCCTAAACATCTTTCTTTAAGATGCCAGTAGAACAAACATTTCTAAATTTAACGGAGTTGAATTTATTACTACATTAATGGACAAGAAGAAAAAATCGTTGGAATACAAAACCTACTCAAGAAACCAATGAAAACATTGTTAAATTTCTTCAAATTTTCTTATAGAATATGAAAAGTACTTTGGTAATAGAAAATTACCCAGATTAAGTGCAGCGTGCACCGCGCATCTGAGTTAATGACGCATGTGTCACGTTCTCACCTGGAAAATACTTTATACCCATCGTAAAGTCTCCGGCGATACATTAAACATTGCGCAACTCCAATACCGAGGGAAAATGCACCAATTACAGCGCGAGGTCTCAGGTGATATGAAAATACGGGTTACATTACACAACCGTGAATTTCACGTACCACCGACAGAAACACCCATGGACAAAATACACCTAAGTACTTCAATTACACCTCCTGGAATTACACCCTTCAAAAAATCTCTTCAACAGGCTTAAAGGAGTATTGTGTATGCCAAATAAATTTTATATCGGAAAAAAACGAAGGAAGAAGAAGATTTTTTAATCCTGATATTATAATAACAATAACAACGCTTTATTATCTTTATTTTTTAATAACACAATAACGAATAATGATATCCTCGCTGGGATTTCCCTTGCTGAGGATTTCATTTACAAAATATTAAATGAAATTATAAGGCCGAATAACCACCCAGCTAAAATTCATGTTTCCGTCAAAAACGGTTGTCGCACTCGGCGGGAGATGGCGACACTACGGTTTACTCCTGTCTCGCGAGCCAAAGTATCATACAGTGTGGTTCCAATGAAATTATTGATGAATTCTAGGTTCCAGCATTTTTACCGAATAATTTGTACCTAATAATAATTTTAAATATTTATATTAAAAAACAATACATATGATAATATTTTTTCTAATGTTATTTTAAAAGAAAAATAATAATAAAAATTTAAACCGCCCTACCCATACGAACGTACGCAATACGGCTGCTATATTATCGCCCGATCGCGACAAAGCCGTATCCCGTACGTTCATGTCAATTTATTTTTTGGTTTCCAAATAGAAAAACTAAACTAAACGGTATTTTTGATAGCGGATATTATCATTAAATCAAAAAACATACATATTATGTAAAAAAATAATTTTATTGATTAAAATAAAAAAAAATTCAAAAATTAATATTAAATGACAAGCAATTGAATACTTCATATTTTCCACTTTATCTGATTACGCCATTTTGGATTTTGGATATGAATATTATAAAAATAATGTAATAAAATATGTTTTTGGCTAATATATAAATATATACAGTTTTTGAATTAGTATGAAAAAAATATTTTTCGCTTTTGTTTTGTATTTTAAATACGTATTTGTTTAGTTTTGGCATAATTTTAGCTATAGTTCATGAAAGAAATTAGGGTATTCACGATCAAACCAATTATCAATACGGATATTATAATAATGTTAATACTCAATACTATTATTATTCTTAGAGTTGAAGTTTCTAAAAAGGTACATACTTTTTTACTTATGTTAAGGTATGGTTTACCATGAATAGAATGAACAATTATGTACGGTGAAGCTCATCTTTGTTTTTACATATGATATTCTAACCTCAAAACCGACCGGTCATAGATTTAGGACCATTTTTGCAGGCTTTCAAAAATTAAAACTTGAAAATTATTTTAACTATTAAAACTAACTTGTGAAAAAAAAATGTCCTGGAGTTCCTTTTTGTGATTATGATTTATTTAGAATAGACGAGCTATTCAGGGCTAAAGGTTTGCATCGCACGTGTGCATTTGTGCAAATAAAAATCCATCAAAATTCTGAATTTTTGTAAAAAAATAATAAACTTCAACACAAACATAACCATTCCATAAGAAGAAGAAATGAAATAAGACTTCCCTTCTGAAGGAAAACAAAATCGCTAAACTCATTACTATATAATGAGGAATAAACTGCGCATGATTTGAATGATCAAAGACTCGACAGAATTCAGAACTAAACTTAAAACTCATATTTTCAGACAATCATATCCATAAATGGAAGAAATGCACCAGTAAATTGCTTAGCTAGGCTAGCCGGTTAGTGCTTCCTTAAACTCACGTATAGAAAAAGTAAAAAAAATTCACGCATCGGTGCGCAAATGCGTCCACAGCCCGCAATACTGCAAATAACTAAAAGTGTAAAAAAAATAAAAATGTCAATATCCGTTTATTTCCGTTTAATATTTTTGATAACTAACTAACTAACTAACCATTACGCCGTTTCCCCGAAGGGGTAGGCAGAGAGGACGGACCGCCAAACAACTCGATCTTGGCATACACTTCTTGCTTCATTCACATTCATACATCGTCTCATACATTCTATTCTATTATTCCGACTTCTGACATGGCCCGACTCAAGAATTTGATTGATCAAATATTTTTGCAATAGCAAAAAATCTGACTGAATACCATTGATTCGTTAAGACTACCCTATACATACGAGGTGCGTTCAAAAGAAAAGGTGAATATTGAATTTTTTCTAAAAGTATTCATTTATTCATCAATATCCATTTTCTCCCCTTCAAAGTAATCCCCCTCAGATATAATTCACTTTTGCCAGCGCTTCTTAGAATCCTCGAAGCACTTCTGGAATGCGCTTTTCGGTATGGCCATCAGCTCGTTCTTCGATTCTGACTTTAGCTCATCAATTGTGGCAAAACGCTTTCCTTTCATTGGTCGCTTCAGTTTCGGGAAAAGGAAAAAGTCGCAGGGAGCCAAATCTGGTGAATACGGTGGTTGAGGCATGATTACGGTGTTGTATTTGGCCAAATAATCACGAACAAGCATTGATGTGTGAGCTGGTGCATTATCGTCAAGCAAAATCCATGATTTTTTTTCTACAATTCCGATCGTTTGAGCCGTATTGCTTCACGCAAATGTTGCATAACTTCCTTGTAGAATTCCTTATTAACCGTACGACCTGTTGGCAAGAACTCATGATGCACCACGCCATTGTAATCGAAGAAAACAGTGAGCAAAACCTTCACGAGCAAGACACGTCTACCCGCTACCACCTCTGGGCAGCTAGTGGCGATTTGACCAGTGTAAATAAGTATCGCGCTAACTATATAAAATAGGCAAATGCAAGTTCGTAAATTTATTAAAATATTGCACTTTTTCAATTATTATTATTTTTTTCTAAATATGTCAAATTATTTAATAATACCTAAGTACAGTAGGTGAGTAAAAAAATATGAAATATATCGATTAGTACGTGAGTAAGTAAATAGACAAATTGAAGGAGTTTCGTAGCAAAACACGTCCTCGGAATTTTTTATTAATGATTTTATTTAAAGTAAAATTGACTTTCCGAAAAGTAGCCAAGCTAGATAATGTATTGATTTATAATACTGGATCATTCGGTGATACGAAATATGTGTGTTTTATAACAAAAGTCAGTTTGAAAATTTGAAAATCTGACGAAAAAAACGACCAACGGAAGAACTTTATTACATAAAAATATATTTATAATTTTTCAAAATTTCAAACTAACTATGCTAAATAAAATAACAATCTTTCAAGATCAATTTATGTTTTTTTGTGGAAAAGAGTCGACACGTCTAGAATTCGTTTCAAAAATGATTCAAATGTGATTGCTGAAAAAAATTATAATTGTAAGGTGAGATGTTTTAAGTTCAGCCGAGTGGTTTCGGTGTTAGTCTGTATTAGGTGTTAATATATTCTCTATTTCAGATCTCCCTATGTAACGTATTCAGTGTTTTATTTGATTTTTAAATTGATTATTGTTGTCTCCAAATTAGAATCGAACTAGAATCCCTCCATATCCAATCTCGGCCGATTGACCCCAAGCACCGACCCCCTCCGTGTCCGCCTAAACTGGGTAGAGAAAATGGCGTGAATGTTCCCAAAATCAGCATGGATGAAATAAAAAGTGCGATTAAATGTATGAAGAATGGTAAGGCTGTTGGTTTCGACAATATTGCTGCTGAATACTTTAAAGGAGATAACCGAATAATTCTCGCATGGTTATGCAAGCTTTTTAACCAGTGTTTAAAGGAGGGTTACACTCCATTAAATTGGAGGAGGGCTGTGATCATGCCTCTATACAAAGGTAAAGGGTCACGTATGGAATATGGAAATCACAGGGCTATTAGCCTGCTAAGTTCAGTTGGAAAGCTGTATGGTATATTAATTATACGGTATATTAATTGAAAGGTTACAAACGAAAACAAAATATAAAATATGGGATGTGCAAGGTGCATTTATCAGCGGAAGGGGGTGGATGGATCAAATTTTCTCGTTGCGTATGCTAACAGGGAAGTTTCTGGCAAAAAAACAGATACTCTTCTGTGCCTTTGTAGATCTACACAAAGCGTACGACCGAGTTGATAGGAAAAAAATATGGAAGGTATTGTCCAAGTATGGGGTGAATACGAATCTCATACAGGCAATCGCGTCTCTGTACGAGGAAAGCGTTGGTGTTATGGTAAAGGGTGATTTTACGGAGTGGTTTGACATCACAAAAGGTGTTAAGCAAGGCTGCGTAATGTCACCGTGGTTATTCAATCTATATATGGATAATTGTATGCAATAATTGAAAGAGGTGGGCTTGGGCGTGAAAATGAGTAATTTGAAAGTATGTTGCCTGTTGTATGCTGATGATGCGGTGCTGATTGCTAACAGTATGGAAGATTTACAGTCCCTCGTATCTAGGATGAATGAAGTATGCATGAAGAATGAGCTAATGATGAATGTAAGTAACTCTAAAGTCATAGTGTTTGAAAGAGAGAGTACGAAAACAGTGTGCAATATAGTTGTGAATGACGAATACTTGGAGCAGGTCGATGAGTTTGTATATTTGGGAAGTATGTTTACGAGAGATGGAAAGACTGATAAGGATATTGAAAGAAGGATATTGAAAGAAGGGTGAATGCAGGAAACTCCATGAACGGAGGACTGAACGCGGTTGACGCTAACAAAAAGTTGTCCAAAGAAGCGAAGCTTGCAGTCCACAATGGAGTGCTGATACCAACCCTGATGTATGGCAGTGAGGCATGGAATTGGCAGAGGAAGGATGAAAGTAAACTGAATGCCGTAGAAATGAGATCTCTGAGACGATTGTGTGGTAAAACCATGTATGATCGTGTGAAAAATATTAAAATTCTTAAAGAATGCAAGGCTGATGTAAGCGTAATGAGTAAGATTAAGAAAGGGACGCTTAGATGGTTTGGGCATGTAGAGCGAATGAACGAAGAAAGGATTGTAAGAAGAATGTATGACGCGAATGTGAATGGAAGAAGAAGCCGTGGACGCCCGAGGAAGACATGACACGATCAAGTTAATCAAAACTGAGTCGGGCTATGTCAGAAGTCGGAATAATAGAAGAGAATGTATGAGACGATGTATGAATGCGAATGGAGCAAGAAATATGTGCCAAGATCGAGTTGTTTGGTGATCCGTCCTCTCTGCCTACCCCTGCGGGGAAACGGCGTGATGGTTAGTTAGGTAGTTATCATTACTAGATGTATTATTTTTATCATTAAAACCTTCTGTTCATATTAAACATATCTGTTTTTTTTCCAATATGAACATTATTTAGCAAACATAATTCTACACGCAACTCTAAAACTTAAACCTATTAAAGGACGATATTTTTTTCTGTATGTAGCTCCAGTTGGTGTAATTATCTCCATTATATATTAGAAAATACCATATCATATGATATATACAAAGCTCATCCTGGACCCAGTGGGACTAAGCCACTCTTCATTATTGGTAAGGGAAAATGGAAAGGGAGAAAGGGGGATTTGAGAGATTTCTTGTAATTCAGATCTAGTTAAAATTTGCTTATCATAAACTGTTTCTTTACATCATTCAAGGATGACTCAAATTGTATTTTAATTCTTCGGAACGATAATACTGAGAGCAGCGGCGTGTATTGCCCTATGACCAAGGGTAGGCTGTGTGGAGTTTTTCAAATTCAAGTATGAATTGTGCATTGATGCTTTGTTCGATTGTTTTCCTTTTGTTAATTCCGCACAAGAGTCGCAACTGCTCCCTTCTAGCCAGAGCCAGAGAGACTATGGATTGTTGTGAAACTAAATGGTATGGTGAGGGGAGGGAGATAGAGCGGAATAAGATTGGAAAGTACCTGACTATTCAGATCTGGTCACCAAACACGAATAAAATCATTTCAAGCAACGTTTCAGTTATGATTTAGGGACTTTCACAATGGCCAACTGAATAAATGAGCAAACAAGTTCCTTGCCAAATTCATA
>JAHDVE020003537.1:100209-182393 GCA_022606495.2 Halesus radiatus
CTAGTAGGACAGTGTCCAGTGGGGCCAGTTTCTAGTAGGACAGTGTCCAATGGGGCCAGTCTCTAGTAGGACAGTGTCCAGTGGGGCCAGTCTCTAGTAGGACAGTGTCCAGTGGGGCCAGTCTCTAGTAGGACAGTGTCCAGTGGGGCCAGTCTCTAGTAGGACAGTGTCCAGTGGGGCCAGTCTCTAGTAGGACAGTGTCCAGTGGGGCCAGTCTCTAGTAGGACAGTGTCCAGTGGGGCCAGTCTCTAGTAGGACAGTGTCCAGTGGGGCCAGTTCTTAGTAGGACAGTGTCCAGTGGGTCCAGTCTCTAGTAGGACAGTGTCCAGTGGGGCCAGTCTCTAGTAGGATAGTAAGCCATCATTTTCACGGTGTTAATAACCTTCAATACATTTCTTTGTTACACAAAGACGAAAAAACTTATTAAATCTAAATATATGTTGGCAGAAATTTCATCAATAATTTTACAATAATAACTATGTAGCAAAGTCGAAAACGCAGTTGAAAGATTATTTTTTTTTATGTACAAATGTTATGCGATAAGACTTGATTTTTAAATGATCAATCAATTTTACCGATCAAGGGAATTAAATATTATGCATACCCCTAATAGGAAACCGTGTGATGGTGAGTTAGGAAATTATAATTAAATCAAAAAAATTCAACTGTCATAATCTGGCGATGAATATGGGAAATTTGGTAAAATTTTCGTGTTCATTAACATTATAATTTTGTTTTATATGTATATAAATATATGTATAATTTTTAATAATATTTTAAGGCTTAAGGTTCGGGACGTTATCAAATGATTAATAAAGAAGTCGACCAATTGATCTCCAATCGTAGCAGTAGACACTAGGGGAATAGTCGAGAGACCCAAGAATTGAGTTCTTTATACAATATATATATAGGGAATCTTATATTTTGATTTGTTCTGGAAAGAATAATACGGGATATCAAAATTTTATACCAAAAACGTCAAGACTGAAAAATGAAATAAGTAAACATCACACATTGAAATAAGTAAACATCACAACATTGACATTATCTCAAATTCTATAATTAAATTTCAATACAAAAGCCAGAGCTGATGATTTTTTTAATGTGTTCATAAATAAAATTAGTATATAAATAAAATTTTAAATAAGTAAAATCTTTGAACCCTTTTTGGTAACCTTATTTTACCTTCAACATTTTATCATTTTCGTTTCTTTGGGCATCGTGCAAAGAACCATTATCGTTATTGCACTGTCTTATTTTCGCACGCACCGAGTTTCGGTGAGATAGGTAAATAAACATTGTTATTTGTTACTAAATAATTATCAAACTTTATTGCGTACACCACACATGTTGTAAACACATTTATTAAAGATATTTATACGCCGATTGTACGTAAAATGATATATTGTGTATGATGCTTTTATGTAAATATTTTGTTTGCGTTTATAATAAAAATAAAAAATATATTATTAACAACTACTGCCAGGGACGGCACCACGATATTCCATGCATAGCACATGGTAGAACAGACGTGTTGGCTCAGCACAGCATCACAAGGGGTATGGTGCTGGTAAATAACATCTCTCTTGAGGATATCTTCAACTTTATCTTGAAAGTTTCAAGAGACATACAAATATATCTAAGAATGTTTTAATCAAACATTTAAAAAATTCAAAAAAACCAAAGAAACCCAATTTTAACAACGCAAGGGCTGACCAAAATGACACTATGAATATGCCCAAATTTAAAACTGCTTTTGGACAAAGGAGCTATAAATATCTTTCCGCTAAGTTCTATAATTCACTTCCACCAGCAATTTAAAAAAACGGAATATGTAAATGGTTTCAAAAGTCAAATCAAAACCTGGCTCAAAGAAATGAATGAAGAGGAGTTATCCAGCATTTTGAAAAGAATGTCGTAGGGGCGTACAACCTTAAATAAAACAGTCCGCCTAAGCACAGGAACCCCTAGTTAGGAGGACTATGAACAAAATTTCGAATTTCCTAGTAATTTGTTATTATGTAAATAAATAAAAAAAGTGTATATAAACTAAACAATTTTTTTTTTAAATCATGTCATTTTGATTAACTTTCATATTGAAATAATTTATCGTATCTTTATTGCTGTTCATGTTAATGGAAATATACGTAGGCTTTTGTACACACAAAAATCGTATATAGGAGTATAAATTATAGCTTCTGCCAAAGCAAATGTACGATATAAATGACATGTTGATCCAGTAAATCATGTACAGGATGGAAGGTTTGTAAGTTTGAAAGAAAAGTAACTTGCAAAGCTGTAAATTTAATGTTTTTGTGAAATATCACCTCGATGACGCTTTTTAACTACAACTAGCTGATGTGTACCCGGCCTTATTGGGGTTTTTTTATTATTATTTATTTTAATAAAGTGCTGAAGTTGTGAATTCTAAAGTAATGCCTTGTTGTGACGACTATTACTATCTCTAAACAATTTGAAAATTTCATTTTATTCCAAACATTTATTTTTTCAAATATGTCTAAATAATAAAATTCTTTAGTAGGTACATACTTGTGCTTTCCATTTTGAAAATATTCTACCCAAACAAACCTTCGTCTTTTGAATATGTTATCTGTGGCTAACCAGAGTGGTATATCTATGGAGGTTAGACCTCAATACGAAATGGTGGGTTCAATGTTTTTCATACTAATTTTAAAAGCTTATATTAACAGTTTTACATATTGAATTTCATTCAAACTATTCTTTAAACCTTCCCGTCACTAATAAGAACAAATTGTGCTATTTTTAGAGAGAAAAATATATATATATATATATGTATAGATTGGCAATTACGTAATTCTAGATACCACAAGACTGTGGAAAGTTTCAGACTTGTGGGATAAATTTAATAATAAAAAAAAAATCTTTTGATGCTAGGTATCACGGCAAGCTTTAAGAAAATAATGTAAGTGTCATTATCTTGATATATTCACTACTTTTGTTGATGCGTTTCACTACCCTTAGATGAAACCGATTGCGTACTTTGCAATTTGTTTATTAATATAATCAGATGTATTAATTCTTAACACGTTTATTTAAAATCATCACAATATATTCAATAAATAATTTTTCAATAATTTCTTCTTATTATATTTGGTTACTCATATTTGGTAGGTAGACCTATATAGAAACGAATCATCTGTGGGTCAGGAGGGATGTATACATTGTTACACATTTCTTCAGACTGTTTGAAAACTCGGGTTTCATGGAGAGCATTAATTTCTATGTTTCCGATGGCTATCTCCGTAACCGACAGCATAGACTGTTTTATATCCTGGTCTGCAGGACCAACTTGCCAATGGCTATGCCAGTGGGGAAAGCAATCTTGCTATTAAATAGAATCATTTTGGATATCGACATATTTAGCATCAATGAAGCTGCGTTTAAACATATAGCTTTGTTGCTACTTGCATAATACCAGTATGTATACCTTCTTTCTTTTATTTATTTATTTTTTATTTTTAAGTAATTATTTCATATGTTGTACATCCTGTCTTATCTAATAATATCATTAAAAATGCCATAAAATGTAAATTTTGTAATATTTTTAAAATGAATAAAGAATTGAATTCAACTGAATTGAAATGAGCTTCTCAATTAAATAACAACATCAGCAACAAAAATCATGTGAGTGAAACGTGAAACGGAAGAGATGCCACGGGAGGGGGGACGCTACACCTGTAAAAACATTGAATGCGGTGGAGATCCGAAGGATTTTAATAAAAAAATCGTTCGATAGAGGCTTCCGAGTTGAACGAAATAAGACAATGCCTATATTGTCTACCCGGCTGTAGTGGCGTTTGAGGCGATCGAGGGGCGGGGATGAAAATTTCACCCGAAAAATAACCGCAAAGTTTTACGTCATTGACATACTTATCCCAATTAGGAGCTCCAGTCCATTTAAACCCACCATTTAAGCCCATTTTCATAACCGGTCGGTAATGACCGGTTTTGAGATTAGAATGTCAAATATCAAAACAAAGATGAGCTTCATCATAATTTTATATTCTATTCATAGTAAACCATAACTAAAAACAAGTAATAAAATTATGTACCTTTTTAGACACTTTAAGTCAAAGAATAATAACAGTATTGAGCATTAATATTATCCTAATATCCGTGTTGATAATTGGTTTGCTCATGAATACTCCAATTTCTTTCAATAGTATCTAATAGTTTTTTTACACTGAACAACAATTTTAGAGCTTAAAGTCACCCAAATTAAGTTTATATTTAGCCAAAACTAAAAAAAAAACACATATTTAAAATACAAAACAAAATCGAAACATAAAAATTATTATAGTAATCCAAATCCAAAAACAGAACGCGCACGTGACGTCAGATATTCCAAATGCAATGATACCAAGATAACAACGGCCAAATTTGACAAATTTTGACGGCCTCCATGGTCGAGGGGTAAGGCTCTCGACTACGAATCCGAAGGTCGCGGGTTCAAATCCCGGCGTGTGCAAGTAAATTTTATTTAATTAATTTGTGCTGTTTCACAATTAATTCATTTAAAAATAATATGTAAAATATTTACGCACGTTCCAGAGTGGAAGATACTCTCAGTATCGCCCTGGTGAAAGACCACCATTCAGAATTGAAACGTTGCTTGAAATGGCTTTTAGCGGTGTTTGGTGACCAGATCTGAATAGCCAGGTATTTCCCCACCTTCCCTCTTCCCCTTCTCCTTCCCCTCCCCAATACCTTCAGCCTCACAACATTCCCCAATTGGGAATGCCATAGTCTCACTGGCTCCAGACGGTTGGGAGCAGTTGGGACTCTTGTGCGGTATTCATATAAAAAACAAGGTGTTTTGATGAGATGCTTTTTTATACACTTTTTAATACCGATTTATAAATTCTACGTATAATTAATTAGACATAATACAAATTAGATATTCAGAATCGGCGTTTGCTGATCTACATGAATACGCATTTTTAAAGCCATTATATTTTTCACTGGAGTTCCTTATTACAAACGTAGCGGAAACATAATAAGGTAAGTGACCATTTTCATTTAGAAATTTTTAACAAGGTAAAAATAATGTGTGGTTTGCGTGTATTTCGGAGTAGTATTTCTAACACAATGTGAGGAGACATGTCGTACCGAGGAAGATTTGTTTATATTGTCCTATATTACAATTTTTTTTATATACCTTTTTAATAATTAGCATATATCTATATTTGTTAATATGTTACCAAAGAAGCATAAAGGTGGGATGATTACCGGGGGGGTAATTTCTTTCACCGTTAACATTGTTGAAATATAGTTTAAGATATGTATCATTAAACACAAACAGGTTGGAAAATCACTAGGCTAAGGACTAAGCCACAAATATTGATTTATTAAAATTGTGCTAAAAAATAGCTGTACTCTTTTATTTTTTTTAGAAGCATAAATTAATTTTTAACGATTGCTTAACTTTTTTTATATAGAAAAGACTTCAAGAAATTTGAATATTAGTTGTTAAAGTAATAATTATTATTCCGAATTTGCCAACCATCATCAGTCTTTTGATATAATAAAGGTTAAAAATTTCTACATACGAATACAAATGGTTTACAATTAGATAAATTTGAAATTTTATAAATTATAGAAAGTGTTAATAGTCAATTAAATATTATAAATAATCTTTTTTTTTAAATAGCTGTAATATGTTTATTTTTTTTTTCTAATATTAATTTGGTATTCAATGTTTTAGAATATTTTTTTATTGGCATTTTTATTAATTGCTTACCTACTTTAATCATTTTTGTTTATATAAATTAAAAATATACTTTGTATTTACCACTTTAATTAAAATATATAAATATTTCTCTACATGTTTCGATAGCAATGCTATCATCTTCAGGAATAAATGAATACATGTATTAATAATTTACATGTATTCATTTATTCCTGAAGATGATAGCATTGCTATCGAAACATGTAGAGAAATATTTATATATTTTAATTAAAGTGGTAAATACAAAGTATATTTTTAATTTATATAATTAATAATGCCACAAAGTTACCAAATATTTGAAGAAATTATTTTTGTTTATGTTTATAATTTGTCTACTCTTACATTAATACATTCTATGTATTTCATATGTCTATATTTGACAGTATTATTTTTTAGTATTATGTACGTCCTGATGAGAAAAGCTCCGCTTTCGAAACATGCTGATATTTCTGTATTAAAAAAGTGGTGCTTAGAAAATATTTTTTATTAATTTATTAATAATGATGCCACAAAGTGAATATAAATCGTTTTAGAAAACAAAAACTTTTTTTAACCTAGTATTGTTATTGTCCCACTTACGAATATTCAAGTGTCCCTAGGTATGTTGCGTTAGACAGTAAATGTTATCACCAACTCTGGCACAAAAATAAAGTAGGTACACAAGAGTAACTTGCGATTTAACCCATTTGCCACGCTTCTGAACCAGAAAAGGCTATTCTAGATAAGGGATATTGCTATTGTATAACAATGGTAGTTACAGCCTTCTGTACCTAGGATGATGGGTGTTACGCAGTTTGCTAGTCGCCGGTTAATACCTGCTTATGCTCGTACTGTAACATATATAACTTTTAATATTTCAACTGTCCAGGTCCAGTGGAACTATGGAATGTGTGGAATTCAAATTTGGAATGTTGTGAGGATAAAGTGAGTGCTAGGGGGGAATGTCAGGTGGAAGAGAATTACCTGAATATTATTAAAAGCCATTTCTAGCAACGTTTTGATTCTGAATGCTGCTCTCTTACAAATGTACCTACTGAGTGTCTATTTGCTCTGCGAGATTTAACAACTCACACAAATTAAATAAACTACGTAAATTGAATCTACGATCTGTGGACGCAGCAGAAAGGAGCATAGCACTCAACCACGGAGGTCATCTGAATATCGTGTTATTGATATTTAAAAAAAGCTCTTTTCAAGTTGATAACGTCTTTAGAAACTATTCCTACGGCAAATAAATAAACGATAATTAGGTACCTACCTACATTGCGTTCATTTTTTTCTTACTCTCTATCTCTGAATACAATATATGTCAAATATCCAAAAAAGTCTCACTAAGGATAAGAAGATATATCAGTGCAGAATCCTGTAAAACTATATACAATGCCATCGTTGTTCCTGATATTAATTATTGTAGCAGCATTTTGTTCTGGTCAAGAGGGGGGTTTTAGAAAACTAACATTTTTGCAAAACAAAGCCATGCGAATAATTTTAAGACGACACAAATATTCCAAAGTTAAAAAAATGCTAAGGGATCTAAACATACTATCTTAGCAAACTATATACTTAAATATAATAGTTTTTCTTTTTAAGATATTTAACGGACAACGAAATTCTGAATTCTTGAGAAAACTTAAAAAACATCAACACAGACATAACCAATCTACAAGAAGAAGAAATGAAATAATACTTCCCTTTCGTAAGAAAACAAAATCGCAATCTCATTACTATATAGAGCCATGAAGATCTTCCAAGAAATACCCAACAATATAAAAGAAGAGGAAAATGTTTTAAAACTTAAGAAGGAAGTAACGAAATACGTAAAACACATTTTTTTAATTTTTAAAGATTGATTTGCAATTCTTAAGTGTTCTCGTATTCTGTAACTTAAATTTTAAAAATTTTAGTGTTCAGATATTATGTTCATATTAGAATGCATGTAACATATGTACATGTGTTCTATTTTATGTTAAATAAATAAATTTAAAAAAATTATAACGTATTTTTTTGTTAAAATTCAGTGGTGGTATTTATTTTATTGTTAAATACTATTGGACACATTATATGATGTACTATTTATTAAGTAGGTACAGCTCAATCTTGTAGTAAAATAAACTATAAAAAATAGTGGTAAACAAACACTTCGTAGTCTGACTTGAAAAATAAATTAAAACACATTTATTGTTTATTTTACGCCACTATACAAGGTGCCCGGTAAGTGGTGAATAACCCTTCAACTGTAGACGGGCACGCGTGTGACGTGGAATAGTTGTACTTAGATGAGATTTTTTTAAAATTTCAATAACAATTGACTTCCCTGTTCCTTATTTTTTAGCGGATATCGAATAAAAATTAATTCCGTAACAATTGCTTGTTATCTAAAATAATGTTCGTTCCAAAAATAAATAGCATTTGTGATACCATTTTAGAATCTCTACCAATTTGCACCAAGGCCTTCATAGAAAAATTACACAATAGAACTTACAGTTGATAAAAATTAAACAAAACACTAATTTAAAGCTCAATACTTTTCTAAAGAAGACTAACAGTAATCTTTTTCTGATGGCATTAAAAAATAGAACATTTCTTCATGTGTGACCATGCCACCGAAGAGAGTGAGCAAGAGTGTCAATTTTTGAAAATTTCAAAAAAGGCCAATAACTCGAAAACCGTGGGAATTTTACTAAACATCATATTCAATTTCGGAACGGCCATGGGGTCCCCATCCACAGTTGACGGGCAATTGACCACTTACCGAATACCTGTATAGCGTAAAAAGATTCAATTTAACCGCGTGTTCGTGAACTCATATTATATTCCCACTTAGTATCAAATAAAGTACTTTAATCAATAATTGCATTCAGTCCAGCAAAAAAGAAGAACTGACTAGTATTCTTAAAACAACGTCATATAAATTACTGGAAATACACTACCCAAACCTTAAATTTGAAATATAGAAGTCGCTGAAACCCCTGATTCAAAACCTAGTTCGCCTCAGCACAGGATCTCCTAGTGAGGAGGACTATAAAAAAAATCTATAATGTGTATGTATTTTTCATACTTTACGTTAAAATGTCAAAATTATATGGAAATTAATTAAAAAAAATATTCATTTTATTAACAGGTAATAATACAGTTAAACCATAAGAAACTATGTGTGAACAAACACCTTCAATAATAAATTCTACATAGAAATCGATACCTACCTAAATAATATTTTAAAATACATGATTTTTCTTCATAAGTAGGTACATGAATAGAAAACATAGTAGCAATCAAAATTTTCGTCAACAGCCTACATTTTCTATTCCTAAAATATGCGATTAATCTACGTGATATGTACAAAAGAAAGAAAAACAAAACATTATCCTTTTCTGATTAATAGATTTCGTCAAACGGCTTTCAACTTATTTATTTTTAATACCCAATTTGAGTAAGTAAGTTCTGATAATCTTACACCAAAAGCTGGATTAAGAATAACAAATATTGGTAGGTACAGGTAGGTACCATAAGTGTGTATTTGTAGTAGATAATTAACATTCGGTAATAGGAAAATAAACATCATATTTTTTGAAAAACCTGCAAAGTTCACCAACTTTAGCAATGAAATAAATAAATATTTTTTAAAAGTATCACTCACCATAGTGGCAGTCATGCTTCGCCGTGGCCATTCTGCTGATCTGGGTGTTTTTCTTGATGATTTTCACTTTGAAGAATTTCGGTCAACTTTCTTCAGTAGTAAAGAAAATTGTTTTTTACGCGTCGCAAAAATCTGTTGTTATTAGTTTTAAAAATCAATGACTACAAATAATTTATTGAGTAATAATCATAAATAACTAAATAAAAACGGGTTAATCAGTAAAAGCATAGATAACAACGGATTAAAAGGTAATATGTTTCAGTTCTGAAAAGTCATTCAACGTGCAGCATGGTGTGATTGAAGCATTTATTATATCTGCGCCATGTGGTTTTATGGATAAAGTACCGACGCGATAAATCCAGTACTTATTTACAAAATTGTCCTTATCAGGCGGCCATCTTACTCCGGCGTTACGAGTATGTCGACGTTATTTTCGAAACACAATGAACCTTTATGATAATGTCGCTTATCAACGCTATCTGGTGCACTCCGTCGATGGGAAATATCGCGTATCGCGTATACCAGAATTGGCGTTCAGAGAGAACACTCGTCCTAATAAACTTCATTCAAAATGGCGACGGACTTTTAAGCGGGAAACTCGTGAAAATTCAAATTCAATACTACCAATGTTGGTAAAATGTCGAAATGATTAGTTTTTTATGAGTGGTCCTGTTCGAGTGCGCGCGGCGGAGGGGTTTGCGGATGTCTGCCGGATTTTTGGATTTTGAATGGAACAGCCAAATGTCAAAACGGAAAAAGAAGATGGCGGACGCTGTTTTCCTAGTCTATGGTTCGTGTGGACGAAACAACGGTCTTATCAGCACTGGAAACAGCCCGGCCGCACGCTCTTATCGCCGTCGCGCAGTGCGGGCTCGTCCTAGCCTAACTACAGTTGGAGCTGATCAAATTACTATAAGTTAGTGTTGATCTACATATATACTCATGCGTATGTTAGACGAATTCATGGCAGAGCAGTACGCTCCTTGGCTTTGGATGCAGAGGTCGCGAGTTCGAAAGAAGACCATGTTATGACCATACACTAACCTTTTGGCAATTATTAAAACTAAATTTTATGTTAAAATCAAATATTTAAAATAAGAACTCATTGACAAATAAACGTTTTTATTATTAATATTATGTTATAGGATGCGTACGGTTGATGGGCACGTGTTTTGCTGTGTGATCCGAAGTGTGTCGGTTCCAAATAGTTTATTCACTATTTTCATAATTTTAACCAATAATGTTTGAATTGTTTTATGCATCTGTTTAAAGATGGCCCCAGTTTCTTCGCTTTGCTCATCGTTCCTTCTGCAGATCAACTTACCCTACCTGCGTCCGGCATATGGTTCGGTTAGATTTTCTATTTACTACGTCTCTAAGGATCTGAATGTGGAATCGGTTTAAATTTGTTCGTAGTCTCATAATGATGGCTGATTTATTTGATATCAATGGCATAAATATACCATAAACAATAATACACCATAAACATAAATATACCATAAACAATAATACACCATAAACATAAATATACCATAAACAATAATATACCATAAACATAAATATACCATAAACAATAATTGCATGTCACAGTGAACTACAAGCATGAGAATATAGAACAAATAATTAAAAAGTTAACTATTAAGTGAGGCATGGTCGTACAATGGCATCAGAGAGTGTATAAAGAATACAAGCTCAAGAAGGATATAAAAGTAAGATATATGCGTACATATAAAACGTATAAGTAGACTTAAGTTACATTAATATTAAATTAATTGAAAAATTGCTTTGTATTCACCACTTTATTAATATACACAGTTATCCTCATGTTTCGAAACCGATGCTTTCTTCATCAGGAATATATAAGAAGAGACAAATTATAAACATAAACAAAAATTGATTAAAGTAGGTAAGTAATTAATCAAAAATGTTATGTTAAAAAATTATTATAAAACATTTAATAATAAATTTGTATTAGAAATTAAAAAATAAATTATTTTTAGTATTAATATTGATATGAAAATTAATTCAAGAAACACGTTTATATACACGTACATTAACAAAGTGGTGAATACAAAGCATTTTTTTAAATTAATTAATTAATAATGACGCCACAAAGTGAATACGAATCTTTTGAATAAATTATAAATTAATATTGATTGAAAAGATATGATAGTATAGCCTTCTTGTACTTACCTCCCGTGCAGTAAAATAGATCCGCCACATCCGCGTATCTATTACTAACTTCGTGTAGTCTAGGTACAAGCGAGTGTTTGTAATGCTCAGTCCTAGTTTAAAGATAATCGTGAAAGAAAATCATTAACCATTAATTAAATTATCATTTCCTCCGAAAATGATGATTCAATGGATGTATTAATGACGAGCCGCCCCACGGCGCCCGCCACTCACTGAAACGCTGCTCTCCGACAACTATAAAACTGCCATATAACGTATAATAACCATACTATGTACGTACGAGTACGTGCCTAGCTACTTCACCCATAACTATAGCATACATAGAGGCCAATACTTCAGTTCCACCGCCGAGGTACCTCGAGCTAGCAGCCACCAGTCACCAGTCACCAATTTCTAGTCACCGACTGTTAAAAAAACTGAATAAAAAAGTAAAACCGCCTCACAAATGGCAGAATATTGTGCAAGTAGTTCCTACTCCACTGCGTCTATATCTCATTTAATAGATAATTAAGCAGACAAAATGATATTTATATTTATTGTAAATACGAAAGAACATTAAACCGCCGGATCGCTGAAAGAGTGTGAATAAATTAATAAATAAAGAAATAACAAATAAATAAATTCATATAGCGTCGTCTCACTCTTTCACTTCTCGTTCTTATCTCCCTTTTGAAGATCAGGGATATATAACTATGTACCACGAATCAAAAAATATGCCTTCGATAAAGAATGAATGAAGAGGGAATAAGAAAGAACGGCAAAACATTGCTGTAAGAGAAGTGATGGAATGTTATCAGGACCGGCGTTTTTATTTGGATCAAGTAGTTTAATTTGTTTTATAATTTCTTTGAGTTCAATGCCTATATACATCCCGCAAGTTTAAATTGGTACTGATATAGTTAGGTAAGAAAAATTGATTAAAAAAACATATATTAAAAAATTACCGTTATAGTAGGTTAGCCACACCATCGACTGCAAAGTTAACCATGTTAACCTGTGTGTAACCCCCTGCGGCCCGGGAACGAATTGAAAATGGATAAAATGGCCCGCGGGCTAAAAAGGTTGCGCATCACTGCTCTAATTTGTCAAACATATTCTGGTTCATCATCCTAAAAATGACAAAATGGCTATCACTCCTCATAATCATAATACCAGAGGAAAGCAACTAGACAAGCTAAGTGTAATACTACTTTCGGACAAAGAAGCTCTGAATTTTTAGCTGTAAAATTATACAATAAACTCCTACCTAGTATCAAACAAAGTAATTCAATCAATAATTGCATTACGTTCAGCGAAACTTGGTTTAAGGAATTAACAGAAGAAGAACTGACTAGTATTATTAAAACAATGTTATAGAAATTATTGAAACACCCTACACAAACCTATAAATTGAAATATAGAAGTAGCTGAAACCCCTTTATTCAAAACCTAGTTCTCCTCAGCACAGGATCTCCTAGTGAGGAGGACTATGAAAAAAAATCTATAAAATATATGTATTTTTTAATATTTATTCCTGAAAATGTCAAAATTATATGGAAATTAATTAAAAAAAATTATAAAACAAAAAGGAAGAACAGATCGACCCCTAGGAATAACAAGGTTCCATCTGACAGGCAATGTTATGCGATAATGAGTCTTAAAGATACCTTCTATAGGGCACATTTTCGCATGACATTGCTGTGTCAGATGGAACATTGTTTTTTTTTTTTTTATATGAATACCTCACAAGAGTCCCAACTGCTCCCAACCGTCTGGAGCCAGTGAGACTATGGCATTCCCAATTGGGGAATGTTGTGAGGCTGAAGGTATTGGGGAGGGGAAGGAGAAGGGGAAGAGGAAGGTTGGGAATACCTGGCTATTCAGATCTGGTCACTAAACACGGCTGAAAGCCATTTCAAGCAACGTTTCAATTCTGAATGGTGGTCTTTCACCAGGGCGATACTGAGAGTATCTTCCACTCTGGAACGTGCGCAAATATACTCTATATTATTTTTAAATGAATTAATTGTGAAACAACACAAATTAATTAAATAAAAAATTACTTGCGCACGCCGGGATTTGAACCCGCGACCTTCGGATTCGTAGTCGAGAGCCTTACCCCTCGACCATGGAGGCCGTCAAAATTGTTGTTCCAAGGGGTCGAGATATCTACTTATTATAACCTGATTCTGAAAATATTTCCATATTTATATAATATGAATCTGTCTAATAACGTCATTTTCCAAGTTAAAAAAAAATCCTGTATTTGTAAGAGAAAAAAACAACGTTCATTTTCCCACAGATATAAGGAAATTTCGCCAGGCATAATTGCAACTGCTGGTATACCACCGAGATACCTCCCAATAGGCACAGGTCCATTATTTAGTCTTTGGTCTACGTTTTAAAAATCAGAGATCCACTACTATTGAAGTAAGCTTGGTCTCATATTGGTAGTTGCAAGAAATCACCGTAGCGCAGTTCCACTGTAGTCTATTCTCTCTGTACTCTTTCTACTGTATGTAGTCCGTAATATGTATTGCGGGTAGTTGTGGCCGTTTGTTTGTCAGTAAGTTATTTATTTTACTTTTTAATGTGTTATTTTATTTTTTTAAATGTAATTATCTAATATTAGTTGAACACTGGCGAGATGGTAGATGGACGAACTTTGATCGGCGAGGGCAGTCGAGCGGAAGGCAGAAGTTAATGTACGATGCATTGGTGGACAGAAAACTAGATGACACCCACACTACCTAAATGGTGTCCCGGGGTTCTGGGGACGATGTTCTCCGACGTTCTGCAAAACAAAATACCACAATAAACCGGACAAAAACCCAGAGAAAGGAAAAATACGTAAAAAAAAAAAAAATAGCCATTATCCAAAAATTTTACGTAAATAAATAACATTCAAAACTTAAATCTGTTTGAAACGAATGAAGGAAATCAGTCAGGAAATTTGACCTTTTTTAGTTATACGTAACAGTATAGTTACATGAAATAAACGCACAATCTTGGCTGGCTAGTAATGGTACTATGGTAGGGTAGGAGGCTGAGAAGTAGCTATTCCTATCTGAAAATGAGATACCCACTGAAGGTATGTGTCACTGACGTCAGAATGAATAGAACTGCTCTAACGTACCATTTTTACGGCTGGAAGCAAAAGTCATGTGACATCCATTTTGGAACCAGCCTAGTAAACTACACTCCACGTTTATTTCGCGTGATTTTGACTGCGGTAAGAAAATTTTAAAACCTTTTTTTATCATCGAAGTTAATATTAAACAATCTCAAAATGAAATATGAAACCGAAGACACAGAAAACAAATGATAATAATGATACCGATAAAAATGACGGAACGGATTTGGGTAGCTGTGGCTCAGTGGATTATAGCTCATGGTCCCGGATAGACCATGAGGTGCTGGGTTCAAATCCCAGTTCCAACCGTTGTCTTTTTCTTTTCTGTGTCTTTTCGGTTTCATTTTGAGAGTTGTTAACATTATCATCAATGATTAAAAATATATTACAATGAGTTTTATAAGCTTCAATATGTTATTCCAAAATTGCAATTACAAAACATTTATAATAGTGCAAAACTATATACCCTATCAAAATATTCGGTTTTTGTAAACAAGCTGAACCTTTTTTTTATTTTTTGCTGTTTTACTTAAATTGGCGGCACGCCTAGCTCGCCCCCTTAGTTTGGTCTCTTCCCCTTGCGTGTTAAGGCATCTCTATGAAATATTTGTTTTGTGCAATTTATCAGACATTTTCAAATATCAAAATTCTTTCTCGAACGCATAATCAATTTAATTGACCTATCTGGGGCCTAGAAGTTGATGGATCGGACGCATCGACCAATTATATCGATGGTCTTGTGGAAATTGACGAAATCAATTTTATTTCCAATTGAAAAGGGGACATCTGTCCCCTTTTCAATTACATCGCACTCCTTAGCATATTAAGGAACTCCAGTGAAAAATATTATGGCTTTAAAAAAATATATTCATGTAGATCAACGAACACCGATTCTGAATACACAATTTTATTATATATAATTAAACGTAGAATTTGTAAATCGCTATTTAAAAGTGAATAAAAAATGATCTCATCAAAAAACCTTGTTGTGTTAGTACCACTCTATTTGGAACATCTGACGTCAAATGCGTATTCTGTTTTTGGATTAGTATAGAAATTTTTATTTTTCGATGTTGTTTTGTATTTAATATATGTATTTTTTTAGTTTTTCGTAATTCGTACTTAATTTTGGTGACTTTAAGCTCTATAATTGTTAATCAATATAAAAAAACTATTATTAATGAAAGAAATTAGAGTATTCATGAGCAAACCAATTATCAATACCGATATTATGATGACGTTAATGCTCAATACTATTATTATTCTTTGAGGTAAAGTTTCTAAAAAAGTACATAATTTTATAACTTATGTTTAGTTATGGTTTACTATGAATAGAATATAAAATAATGTACGGTAAAGCTCATCCTTGTTTTGAAATTTGACATTCTAACCTGAAAACCGACAGGCCATAGATTTGAAGTGTTTTGGCATGATTTGAAAAATTGAAAATAATTTTAAATGTGAATACTGACTTCAGAAAAAAAGTATATATATACTGATATTTAAGTTTGTACGTCGTTATTGATATTTATATATATATATTTTTTAAATGGAATGGATTTCCTTATTTTTACAAAATATTTTTTTTCAAAAGCGTACTAAATTATTTGATAGGGTCCCCTTGCGTAGCGCGAGGGCCAATCTGCTTGCTGTAAACTCGTGCGGCCCAGTTTCACTAGTATATTGCTGCGATGCCGGAATTATTATGAATTCGTGAGTAAAATAATAATCATCATACTGTTTCCACGCAGAGGTAGGCAGAGTTGATGGAACGCCCCACTACCCTGTTCTGAATATGCCTGAAACCCGATCATATACAACATATTTGTTTCATTCGGCCGGTCAGTGGCTGAGTTGGCATCGCGTCTGGTCCTACCCAGTCGTCGTGAGTTCAATTCCTCGGCTGGCTTGCAAACATTTGCGCAAGGTTGAAATTTCTGCTTAACAACGGAACTTTTTGGGATGTAGAATGATTTTCCTCTTGTATTTATGTACTAGCTGATGTGTACCCGGCTTTACTCGGGATTTTTTTTTGGAATAGAGTTATGAAGTTGTGGATTTTTGCTTGTCGTTTGGGTGCCATAATTGATTTGACAGCGAAAGTAATGCCTTGTGACGACTATTACTATTTGAGTTGGGTAACGTGACTTAAATCGGCCATAAAAAACTAATTTTGACAGTTTAGTAATCCGTATCGCGCTAACAAGTTAAGTTCGCGTTTACGTTATGAGACAAATCCGTAACGCAAGAGACGATGCTGCCTTTGTGAAAACTGTGAAAAGGTGTGTTACCTTTTTTTTATATGAATACCGCACAAGAGTCCCAGCTGCTCCCAACCGCCTGGAGCCAGTGAGACTATGGCATTCCCAATGTTGTGGGGAAATTGAATGAGGAGGTGGGGAAATACCTGGCTACTCAGATCTGGTCACCAAACACGGTTAAAAACCATTTCAAGCAACGTTTCAATTCTGAATGGTGGTCTTTCACCAGGGTGATACTGAGAGTATTTTCCACTCTGGAACGTGCGCAAATATACTAAATATTATTTTTAAATGAATTAATTGTGAAACAACACAAATTAATTAAATAATATTTACTTGCGTTTAAATTTACCTAACGCAAAAGATACAGACTAGGCCCCCTTAAGGAATTAATTTCCCTCGGCGCCTATGCCAATATTTGGGGATTCTGTGTGGACTGTGGAGGGTTTTATTTTTGAGGAAAGGTATACGTAAACCAGGGTCTTGAAAAGACCCATACTGTAGGAGGAAGGAAATAGACAGGCCGGCATAAAATGTTGACGTTTATTCTGTTTTAACAAGTGTAATACACTTTTACGAGGAATGTTGTATATAAGATACCTGCATTTGGTGATGCATATCAAATGTACACATTTACCTATGTGTTTTATATCTAAGAACATTTCCATAATACATTTTCATACAATTAATTACGTTTCAAAGTGAACTAAGTATGCTTTGAAACAAGTATACATATCAAGTCTTGATGCTTCCAAAATTTTGTAATAATTTTTCAACTTCGATTCATTATGGCCTTTCATTTTGTCATTTTTCTTTGACACCTTTCGGCTCCGGCATAGTGTCCTCGCAGAGTTGTGCCCCCCTGTACAGGCTGGCCAGCGCGTCCTTGCCGAGGCGGTAGAACAGCCAATCCTCAGACTCGGTGAGGTCGGTGGCACCGATCAGTTTGTACATCGTCCTGGCCGGGTTCCACTTCAGCACATGGAAATCCACGCGGCAACAGCCAGTGTCCAAGGCATACTGTCAAAAACAATACATATTATACGATATATATATATTTTTAATTTTTAAAATGCCCATTCCTTTGGTTTACCACATCGGCCAATATATGGTACATGCGTACTTTTCGAAGTTTTCGAAATTCTGTGCAACACAAGCATTTTTTTGTTTCAAATCTTGTGCCTCAAGGGGTTAATGATTTTTTGATACATACATTCACATAAACGCAGGTACAAAGATAATAAACTTTTTTTTTTAATAATTATTTTTTATTAACCTTTTTTAATTAATTATTACCTACTTTAACGGGGAGAGGGACGTCGGGGAGTTATTATTTATTAATTCAAAATAATGATAATATTATTGTGCAATACGATAAACATGATGTAAAAACACCAAAAGAGAAAAATATTTATTACGTTTTTTTTTTTAATTTGCATGGGCTTAGCATTTATGAAAATATAATCGGAAATATTACACATTTCTGACCGTTCTACGCATGTTTTACAAAAACATTTAAAAACTTGAATATCCTTAAAAAATGGTGTGAAGGTTTTTCTGTAACTTGTCGATTTGATAAATTAAAATAAAAGAACAGTGTGTAGTTTAATTTTATCATGAACATTACGAAACTTTAATGTTTTTTTTTTGTAATGCGGATTACAAATTTTTGGTTACGTTTATTTACAAAAACGCAACGATAAAGGATTAAAAAATACTTTTCTCCACTTTAAAAACCATATTCGTATTTTAAATATTTTGTAAAACTTACAATGGGACGGTCAGAAAAAGTAATATTTCTGGTTATATTTTGATAAACGGTAATGTAAATTTATAAAATATTTTTCAATTAAAAACATTATATTTATCGTATTGCGTAATAATACTATCATTATTTTGAATTAATAAATAATAACTCTCCGACGTCCCTCTCCCCGTTAACAATTTTTGTTTACGTTTATAATTTGTCTATTCTTACATTATTATTTTTTAGTATTCTGTATATTCCTGACGAGGAAAGCTTCGCTTTCGAAACATATTGATATGTATATATTAACAAAGTGTTACAAAGAAATTTTTAATTAATTTATCAATAATGACGCCACAAAGTGGATATCAATTTTTTCATTTATTTTTAAAGGAGTTTTTGGTTTAATTACGACAGTATTACTAAAAATTATAGTTGCATCACTCATGTAACGCGTGTAGTTTATAATTGATTACTTTACACTTGCAGTTCAGCGTGTGTTTTTAGGAATTAAATCACTTTTAGCTGACATTTCGGACTTTTGGCACAGGTAATTTACAAACATCTTAATGTCGTTAATTCGATTCATTTATTGGTCAAATGACTCACAAATAATGCTTTAAGTCAATACTTACCATATTGAGTTTTTCATTTGTTAAAACTACGCTAATGTATCGATATTTTTAAAGAATTTAATTCGATGAATGACAGCTGTCATCAGAGAGAACCGGAACGCAGTTAAGCAAAAGGTCTTTAAGGATAAGGACAATACCTTACCCTTAAGGGGGAAGACTCAAATAAGGCGCTAAACGTCACTTCGCAGTATGCTAACGTAAGCAATACAACACATAATTTATCTGCAAATTCTTAACAGAAAGTTACGAAAGTGTCTAAGGTTTTCAGTGACGTAAATTCTTAAACTGTAACCTTTTATATTATATATGAAATACCTACAGTAATTTTAAGTAAAACGCTCGACAGTGCCTTCGCCGTTATGTTAACTGCACCCATTACAAACATATTTAATCAAAATCCTTCCACAATCTCAGAGCAAATAAGATTAAGAACAAAAAGCGTTTATTAAAAATAATTCAGTAAATCTAGATTTTCACTGTAATTCCCTCAAAGTTCAGGAATTTTTAAATTCAGTTCCGTCATACAAAAAACGTATGACAATTTCTGGCCGCGCGATTGTTGATAAAACGTTTTATTTCGCCGGAGTAAATCAGTTGTGAGAAGTCCTTCAGAGCGAGCGGACGTCGATTTGAAATTCGATATTTCTGTCTGTTTTATGACGAATAGCTGGGAAGAGAGGTGTTAAACTGCCACCGGAATGTAGGAATTACGTATTTTCGATTTTTTTTTGTTATAATCACATTTCTTTGCAACGTTCTTTAAGATGGTCCAAAAAGTGATTAATTTATTATACGGCACAACATAAAAGACCTGCGCACTGGAAAAAAACTGACGGACGTGGTACAGATCTACAAGATTAGATCTTTGCAGGCGGTCAACAGCAAAACTAATGAATGAACGAATTATTTTTAAAATCTTAACATTTTTGTGCCCATATAATTTACAATCTTGACGCCCCTGACTGCATGTATATGTATGCCGATCTGTGCCTATCAAAATCCATAGTTTTAGCGGCTATTTTGAATTTCTAGATATTCACACCGATTTGGTTAGAAAGCGGCGTAAGTCATGTTAGGGGGGTGCTGAAGTCAAATTTAATGTCAACCTGAGTAATTTCGATGGTCATTTTTAATTTTGAGTTCTCTACCGATTTGGTTCAAAATCGGAATTAAAGTGTTTGGAAGTGAACTGAAATCAAATGCGAAGAATGATAACAAAGAATGTTTTTCTTCATTTCAAATTGTAGAATCTTTATCCTACTTTAAAAATATTAATTAACCTTCACCGAAAAATTACCCCTTAATTAATAATTTTTTTAAAAATAGCGAAGTTTGTTTTTTTTTATTTCTCGCTATTTTTTTAGTGTTTAACCAATTTTGACAGTGAAGGGGTAATTTTTCGGTGAAGGTTAATTAATATTTTTTAAAGCAGGCTAAAGATTCTACAATTTGAAATGAAGAAAAATATTCTATGTTATCATAATAACATACAATGTTTTTCTTTATTTAGAACACCTGTATTTCGGACGATATTAGGTCCTTGGAGACCAATTTGTTTTCAAATTGTACCATCTTTAGTCTACTTTAAAAACAATAGATTAACCTTTACCGAAAAATTACTCCTTCACTGTCAAAATTGACCAAAACACTAAAAAATAGCGAAGAATGACAACTTACAAAAAATTTGAATAATTTAGAACCGCTGTATCTCGGACATTATTAAGTCGTTAGAAACGTATTTGATTTCAAATTATAGCATATTTGGTCTACTTTGCTTGGGGGAGGGGCAAGGGGAAGATAGGAGACTTTTGTGAAAATACTCCCTGTTATAGGTATTATTCACCGGCAAAATATCAGTTTTTCTTATTGCCTTCATTGACTTGGTGAATTGTATTCAAGCTTATTGTGTGCGTCTGAGTGGGTTGTAAATCATCGTTATCTACCTATGTTATATTTTTACTGCTGTTTAGTATACAATATTGAAGGGCGTTTCTAAATCCCAAAAATTATCAAAAGACAAATAATTCTTATTCCCGATTAATAAACGGGATCTAATTCACATCCTCCATCTTGGTTCCCAATTCAAATGTAATAGTAGAATTACTTAACCATTAATAAAAACCAAACCCACTAATAGAATAGCCATATAAAAAAGCATCCAATTCATTTCAACCACCTCGAATCCCCTAGTGGACAATCGAAAAACGGATTCCTTGATTCAAAATCCATGAAAATAATTCCCTGTGTCAAAAAGCTGTGCTTATAAGTATTTCTGAGCAGTTGGTCCACGTTACCCATTTCTATAATATTTCCGAAGCTAAAAAAAAAGATTATGCTGTGAAGAAACAAATATGTAAATAGTAACAAAACAAATCTTTTGTAAAAGGGAGGCACTTTGTATGGCTACTGACAATAATTAATATATCATATATAAATTGAAAAAAACATATTCTCATCAGTTACCCTATCCTATTACCAACAGATGCTAAGTTAAGTCTGTCAAGCTTCTATTTATTTATTTTTATACAGCGAATAAACGAAAAAAATATAGAGCAAATGTTTTTTGTTTCGTATTGCATCAATACGCTGAACATTTTTTTTAATCCGCCGTGGTCTACATTATCCACATTTCCCCAATCCTGCTGCCGGATCGCGGTGGTCCGTGGTTTTAAGTTTGAGGCCTAAAATTCCTAACGGCGGTGAATACGCGGTCTTATACTGGACCCTTAAAAAGAACCAGAATTAGGACCCAGCTGCAGGTGCATGTGCCAATTTTTTGCATCTGTACAATTAATTTGTTAATTTTTATTTACACAACAACTCCATCTAGCGTGAAAAAATTAAACCAACCAAGAGTAAATAAGTAGTTTTTTTCCTCTAAAATTCTTTAAAAATTTTCAAAATCCAATTTGTGATATCAAACCCATCTGTTTGATTTACAAACATCAGCCTACATGCGGGCGGCCATTTTTTACACTGGCATGCCAAATATCTACATTAGCGACGCCCCCAACTACACAGATAAGTTTCACATCAAGTTGTAATGGTATGTTTGATTAAGGGTAAGCGAAAGGTGATACGGGCTCACAGATGGCGCTAATTTAAATATTTTAGAAAAAAAGCTTAGCACGTAATGCTTTTAAATATTGAGATGAATTGTTGGTTGGCGGGTGTACAAACGGAATATGAAATGGAATAGATTTTTGTTTAAAGCTCAAGTCCTTCAAAAAACCTATATAAATACTGTACATGTTACAGTGTTACAATAATATATGGTAACCCGCCAATAAACAATTCATTTCAATATTTAGAAACATGAAGCGCTAAAAGTGTTTTTTTCTACAACATATAAATTAGTGCCATCTGTGAGCGCGTAACACGTTTCGTCTACCCTTACATAGTGACGACAGTTCCATCTAGCGGTGAAAAATGAAACTAACATAATCTCCTTGAGATATTGAGCCGTTACATTTTTGCAATCGTTTTAAATTATGCCCATAAGATCCCAACGAATTAAAAAATATGTTATATTCCGCCATTTCAATGTGCTATTGTAACGAAAGTTACTTTAGAGTCAATTATCCCATAAATGGGTTTTAATTACTGTAACTCAGTGGGAAAAATCTGATAAAAATGTTTTTTCTCTTTATTTTACACATAATTTAGATTTATAAGACAAAAAAAAAACAAACCAATACAAATCAATACTTTATCACCTTTAAGGGCCAGCACCCAAAAATGGCGCTAAACATCACTTTGTAGGTTATTAGTTCAAGTAACACCACAAATAATTTATCTGTAAATTCTATATGTGTAGTTAGGAAAATGTACAAGTTGTCAAAGGACAAACATCTTTAAACTGAAATCTTTAAATTCAATGAAATAATTCATCACAAAATGTCTGAAAATAGGTGCAATTTGAAACACAGTGAAATCAATTTTGAACATTTTACCTAAAATTCGAGTAACTACGTATTTCACAAAGAATTTAAAATATTTCAGTTTGAAGGTTGCTGTTTTTGAAACCTTATAATTTTTCGTAATTACCCGCATAGAATTTACAGATAAATCGTTTGTAGTATTTCTTGAGTTAGCAACCTGCAAAGTGTGCATTGTTGGGTGCCGACCATTAATCACAATCACAACACCTTAGCACAGGTTCTCCCAGTGAGGTGGTCACGACACATATAATGTTCCATTCACAGTACCTTCTCAAACCTACCTTACACTCTACATTATAAAACACCATGCAAAATATTATACTACTAGCCGATGTGTACACGGCTTTGCTCGGGATTATTTTTTTTAATAAAGTTATGAAGTTGTGAATTCTTGCTAGTCGCTTTGGTGCCATGATTGATTTGACAGCGTAAGTAATGCCTTATGACGACTATTACTATCTCTAAACAAAAAAAAAACAATTTGAAAATTTTATTTCATTCCAAACATTTATTTTTTTCAAATATGTATGTATACCTAAAAAAAACGTTCTTAAGTAGGTACCTACTTTTGTTTTACATTTTAAAAATATTCTACCCAAACAAACCTTCTTCTTTTGAATATGTAATCTGTGGCTAACCAGAGTAGGCTATATCTATGGGCTAACCTCAATATAACAGGGCGGGTTCAATGTTTTTCACACTAATTTTAAAACGTTATAGCAACAGTTTTACATATTGGATTTCATTCAAACTACTCTCTAAACCTTTCCGGCACTTATAAGAATAAACTGTGCTATTTTCAGCGAAACCGGTTGAGTAATTACCGAGAAAATCGAGGATACACAGACAAAGACTGATTTTTTTTTTTTTATATATACTCGTAGAGAAGAAGAAGCTTATTAACTATGTACAATGATTTCCTTATAATGTATAGAAATAAATAAATAAAAAGAATAGACTTTTAAACAAATCATTTATCTCGTTTTCCTACCTTTGCTATTGCTTGAAATATTTTCTTTCCAACTCCCATTTTTCTGTAGTTTGGTTTTACAAAAATGTCTTCCAACATCAAAGATTTTCCCTCCCAGGTCGAATATGTATTAAAAAACAAGGCATATCCTACTGACACGGAAATATCATTTTTACCCGCCACTTCTGCCATGTAGCATTTAAATAATGGCGGCGAAACGTCGAAAGCATCTCTTTCTAGAACTGAAAAATTTTAAAATTAGAAAAGTTATAAAAATGTACAAAGTATGGTGTAAATTTCTGAAGTTTACGAACTGTCTGCTTTAATTTTGGGTCCATCGGGCATTTCTTCGAAAATAGCGAGTTCCTGGAAAAATAACACCAATACATTATAATTATACCGGGGCGGTGTTTTGGTGACTGGATAATTCAACATACACTTTTTAAAAGTGACAAAGTCAATAATAAGGAACTCCAGTATAAAATATAGTGGCTTTAAAAATATGTATTCATATAGATCAGCAAACGCCGAATATATAACTTTTATTAGAATTTATAAATCGTTATTTAAAAGTGAATAAAAAATTATCTCATTAAAACACCCTGTTATGATGGTACCATTGCATTTGGAACATCTGACGTCACATGCGCATTGTATTTTTGGATTAGTATGGAAAAATAATTCCGCTTTTGGTTTGTATTTTAAAGACGATTTTTTTTAGTTTTGGCGAAATTTAAACTTAATTTGGGTGACTTAAGCTCTATAATTATTGTTCAATATAAAAACTCTTATTAGTGAAATAAATTAGAGTATTCATGAGCAAACCAATTATCAATTCGGATATTATGATAATATTAACGCCCAATACTATTATTATTCTTTGAGTTAAAGTTTCTAAAAAATTACATCATTTTATTACTTATGTTAAGTTATTGTTTGCTATGAATATAATATAAAATTATGTACGGTAAAACTCATCCTTGTTTTGACATTAGACATTCTAACCTCAAACCTGATCAAAACCGATCGGCCATAGATTTGGAGCGTTTTGGCGGGCTTTGAAAAATTGAAACTTTGAAAATTATTTTAACTATGAAAACTAACTTTAGAAGAAAAACAAAATATACTGATATTTAAGTTTGAACGTCATTATTGATATAAAAAAATGGACTGGAGTTCCTTATTACTACATTTTTTAAATATACAATTTTTAAAAAGTGTACCGATTCATAAGCGTGTTGAATGGTACCCACGTTTTACTGTCGTTTCGGCAATTAATTTATTACTTTGTCAACGTTTATGTCAAATAATGGTCAGTATTATATTAGTGAAACGGTATGTACCCTCTACCTATACATAATATCTGATTGGTCAGTATACATGAGTCACGTTAGATTAGGTTAGATTTGGTTTTAGCAGGTTCTGGCCGCCAGAATGAATATCAAATATCCAAATATTTGGTCAATATAAAAAAAAATAAACGGGGGCACAAGTTAGGTTAGGTTAAGTGAGGTAAGATTATGTTAGTTCGGGTTAAGTTTGGTTTTAATCACTTTTATACCAACTAATGGAAATACCCTTATTACTGACAAAAACAGCATAACCCATATTGTATTATTTCCAAGATGAATCTAATTAAAATCTTACCTGAATCATTTTGTAAACATCCCCCATGTCGCTACGCACTGCCGCGCGAATTTTCACATTCCCAACAAAGTCTTTCGTATCCATTTTCTAATTAATCGGTTTACATTACCATTCCTAAATAACTGAAGGAATTTCAAAATAAATGCAATATTATGTATTTTGAATACAGAAGATGTTTTAGAAGGTCGAAATAACATCAGCTGTCACCGCGTCACCGGTTGTCAACTCAGCTGTCATAAATATTTTCTTAAGTCTCGTTCACACGTTTCGATTATAGTTGAACTTTAAAACCGACAAAAATTTGACAAGTAATAAATTGTAAAAGACGAACCGGGAATTTTTTTACAATCCGCTAAATGGAAAACCCCTAAAAGTTTGATTTGTAATCTATATCGATTAGAAAAAAAACTGATGTCCTCGTTTACAGTCCGACATTTAAAGGTAGACAAAAATTGAGGGCGCTGTGTCGTTCAAAAGGTTTTAAATGGTAACACGAATACGGCTCATGGGCACAATGGTTTAAGTCCAAGTGAATATTTTGTATTATTTAATTTAAAATGATGCCGCAAAGTGAATTTACAGTTATTGAAGATGTATATTTGTACTTTATTCAAACGGTGTTCATATATGTGAATAGAAAGATGGAATGAAATTTTTTTAAATAAATACGTAATTTGTAGTAATTTAAAAAATATTTATTGAAAACAAATGTTACTAAGAGAAAGCGTAAGTAAGAGTGCACTGAGTAAAGAGTCCCACCAGAACACCAGGGTCCGGGGGGCATCGATTAAGCTAGAATTTGGAGCACATGCTCTAAGGATGAGAAGAAGGATAGAATTTAATTAGGCGGTATACATGGCAACCTAGAACCAATATGGAAATGCAGGATAGATAGGACTAAAGGAATGGATTGAGCGTTGGTTTTAATTTCTTGCTTTCTCCTATATTTTTTATTTACCGCTTCTTCTTGTTTCAGTTTCTTGCTTCCCGCATTTATTAATTGTTTCTGTGTTTAATTCGTACAACTACATTTAATTTATTTTTTTTAATTTAATGTAAATCAAATTTATTAAAGTTATTATTAAGTTCTGCAAGTATTCTCAGTTTTTATTATTGTGACAGCTGTTTCGGCGTTTAAGGCCATTTTCAAACTGTGGTTAATCCACATTGTGACTTATTTATATGATTTAATTTACTCCCACTCCTTTTAAATTTGGACGGCCAATGATTTATTATCGGTAAAACCGATTTAGTTAGAAAACAAATAAAATTCTGAATTCTTTGAGGTTTTCACATTTATAATGTATTTACTCGTGTTGTATTTAGATGTGTTATATTGTTTTGACAATGTGAACATTCTGAGAAGCGGTGCGTATATAATTTTCCTTACTTATATTATATTAGGATCATTCGTTCGTTTGTTAATTTCTAATTGTTCAAGGAAATTTAATCTTAGTCCCTTTCTTTCTATATGTAAGGCTTTAGGTTCGTTGTTGTCAAGCGGGACGTGATTATTTACTAAAAGATGTTCTGCGGATTTTGAATAAGTGCTTTTATTTTTATAACGTCTTATATGTTCTTTGAATCTAATTGAGAAAGCCCTTCCCGTCTGCCCTTATTACTACGTCTGTCCCGCATTTATGTTGTGGTTATTTCTTCTCGCCGCTTTTCGCATCTTCTTGCTTCTCGGGGTCCAGGGGGCACTGATGAACATTCTGATAATTTGTAGTAATTTCTAAAATATTGAAAATAAAAAAAAATATTTATAATAAAAAAATATTATATAATAAAAAAAAACATTTAGTTACTAAAAGAAAGTGTAAGTAAGATACTAAGTAACTGTGCACCAAATAAGAAAGTCCCACCAGAGGGTACTGATGAAAATTCTGATAATTTGCAGTAATTAAAAAATATTTATAAAAAAAAAAACATTTATTTACCAAGAGAAAGTGTTTTTGTTTCTCAATTCTTCTTGTTTCAGTTTATAGCTTTCCGCTCCCTTCATTTATGTTTTGGCTTTTTCTTCTCGCTTCTTCTTCTTGCTTTTCATTTTCAGCTTCCCGATCTTTCACGTTTCCCGCTTCCGTTTTCCCGCTTCCAGCTCAAAAAAAGATATGAACGATCTAAATTATATTTAAAAAAAAAACATCAACAAAATTTGACTTGAGCCGTTATTCTTCTGGACGTTTTTTTGCAATAAACTGTCAAATGAAGCCTAACCTCAAATCTGAATGTACATTTAATTGTTTAAAAATCAGCATAAATCCACAAAAATATTATTTAAAAACGTACTAAATTGACGAAATTTGTCAACAGACCATTATAACTTACCAGTTATTTCAGCAGTGCATTTGGAAATTTCTTCAAATTTAGACAAGAGTTTCTTAGCGTGAAATTTAGCTAAATAGCGCAGGAATACACAGTAAATAACCTCCCTCGTTCCACTGTTTATTGGTCTATTCATTTTAAATGATTTGTAACTATTGATAAATAACTAGAGCAAACAGTAATGATATATTATGTTTAGATGAATTATAATGTCACAGAGGTTATGGTAGTTTTTGGAAAACAACAATGAAATGTCAAAGAACTTGGGGTTGCCATAGAAATGACAGGGTTAATTCAAAATTTATTATTTGTTAACAATATTCTGCCAGGCTGTAACCTAAGACCTTTCTCCTAGGCTCTGACAGGCTAAGGAAAATGATTATAATAAAGAAGTACGTACCTACTACCGTAACCTAAATTCGGGCAGCCCGCACATTAGTGGGACAATTCATCATTTTAAAATTTAAAAATCAATTTCGCACTAATAAATTACAGCTATTTATTATTTTGGAAATACAAATTGTCATTACTATGGTAATACAAAGCTACACACTTCATCCTTGATTGAAATGTTTTCACGTATTTGCATTTGAATTTGATTTTGTTGTATTGTACTAACATTTTAAATTTCTGGACATTCAGAAATACTGAAAACATTTCATTTGAATGATAGCTGATGTTTTGAATAATGGATCCTTCAGATGACTTCTAAAAAAACAAAAAGCCAGAATTTCTTTTCAGTCGACAAATTTTCCATTGAATTTACAGAATATTTGAATTGATTTCGAGTTCCGATTGTGGAAAAAAACCCATTGTTTTCTGCTTAGATCTTCAACATTATGCCCATCACCCATCATCAGTCTAATGATATATACAGACCATAAATAATTTAATAATGGTTGCATTCAGCTGTCGCTTTTTATGGTAATATATCTTGTATTAAAAATAATTAAATGAGAGAATCCAATATATAATTTTCATAGCAGAACAAGATTTTTTTTTGTTGTTGTGAATACCGTACTACCAACTACTTACTATTTAGTGTTCCCAAATGTAGGATCCGGTGGGACTATGACATCCTCAATAGGGGTATGTTATGAGGCTGAAGAGAGTGGGGAAGAAATTTAAAGAGTCTTTTTAAGGAAAGGAAGGAGAGGAAGTTCTGGGAAGGAAAAAGGATGGGTAGGAATTTGGGGGGTAAGTGTGTCCAGAAGTGATGGATGTATTAATCCATCCCTCTTATTGCGGTGCAAGGTGATGGGTCGAGAGTACGGCTCGAGAGGTTAAGGGGTCTTTCTAAACTGGTCTCTCTCGATCCTGCCCACCAAGCAGATGGTAATCTGCCGCCAAGACCTGGATAAACCTCATCTCATGAACCCGGACACCCCTGCTAAGCCACCAAATGTAGCGAACCACTCCTGGTGACCTATGTCAGAGGTAATGGTTATCCAATAAATGGTTCCTAGGGCGGCAGTAACCTTAACGACTTCAAATTAAGTATCCATCACTCCACAATAAGAAGCTTGGAGGAAGTATGACAAGGAATGGCAAACCTATGGGGCGCTAACTCGGTGACACTTGGGTAAAGTTACATTTTTGTACAAGATTCATCTTTTCGTAGTTTTGCTCATGCATCAAGGTTCGCTGACTTTTGGATGTCTGCTACTGTTTGCGGTAAATTCCTCTCTTTCTCTTTCACATAACTTGTATGTGCGTAAACAGGGTGTAAGAGCAAGACTTAGTTTTAAAGTGTCAAATTTCCAAGGTCATGTTGATGACCATCGCTTGACAGCTGACCAAAATTTGATCAAACACTGAAACGGGCCAGAGTCGGCGGATAGTGGCTGCAGACTAAAATCCATATAAACTCACCAAAATGATTCTTATTTTTTGAGATACTGTACTAGAGTCCCAATTGCCCAGAACCAGTGGAACCATTGCACTGCACTCCCTGTGAGGCTAAAAGAAGTAGGGGAGAGGATAAAGAAGGTTGGGAAGTATCCAACTATTTATATCTGGTGACTAAACATAGCCGAGAGCATTTTCGTTACCTACAACAATATTTGAAGCAGAGGCGTGCATTTCATATAGGCACATAATCACTGCCTATGCTACCTTCCTCATATAAAAAATATAATAATTTATAAAATTCCTTTAAGAAATCAATCAACACTTTCAAAAATATGAGCAAAGGTCCAGCTTTGAAACACAGCATCGCGCGCGCCTCACCGACCGCCCTACTATGTGTCAAAAGTAGAAACTAAGAATGCAAAGTGACGTGCATGCCATATTCAAAAGTTGACTCTATTCTACACAAAAATGTACATGTGTGTGCAATGCGTATTTATGGGAAGACTCATTTGTGTTAGTGTCGAAAAAGGCCGTGCCTTTCAGTACAAATCACAACTGTATTATTCAGTGCCATCTGTTGGTACCTCTATTAATTAGTACAACTTTACTAATATCATATTACGTTGGCTTCCTTTCATAAAAAAATATGGAAATTTTATATACCCAGTAATTGGCTTGTGATATTCACAAATGAAGCGCACTATTTGGATATTTGATGTGGCAGGTAATGCCAACCAAAATCGGTTAAAGCCAGCAGAGCAGCTTAGCCATTCTTAGCGAAAACCTACCAAGCCTGTGGTAGGTTTTTATTGAAATCAATTAATTAGATGTTTTTCCTACTACCTACCCTGATTAAGAACTCTGTGTATTCTACCGAGTCGAAGTGTGATCCCTGAAAAGTATTGAACAGTAAGGTTGTTTATGTTTCTTCCTGTAAGCTTTCCTTTTGCTTTGAATTTACAGTCCATTCTCCACATAAAAGTCACTGGATACAATAAAACAAATATATTTTTAGAAAATTCTTATTTCAGTCATAAAATAAAATATTTTACAGTTAACAAATAAATATAACTATGAGTTTTACAATGTTAAAACCATTTTATTTATGCAATAATAAAGTACATCCTTGGTTGCTAGAACCTGCCACTGCGACAACCACCGAAGAGATACCAAGAGAAGTGTGTTGTGGGCGTGTCTGACGTGCCTGAAGAAAGCTTAATTTTACCTTACTTCGGTTGAAATTGATTTGTGATATCAATTTTCTTTCAAATTGGAAAAGATCCCTCTTTTCAGGATTATCCGTTCAGTGGTAATGTACACACAATGAAATTTACTGCCTTTAAAGAATTATACTTGTCCCCGAGAACGACTCTAAACAACCTTCCAGTACACTGCACAAGTTAGGTCGGGTGTTTCGATCTCTCGTCACATTTAATGACCATCAAATTGACATTCGAACGGTCAACGTTAAACATCGATTCTTGGCCTGTGTCAGTCTATGATCAAATTGTATGAAACAGACCAAGAATCAGCGCTCAACCTCTGGAATTGCAAGTTCCCGTTAAAAACAAATCCCTTTGTGTCGCGATAAAATCGCTTGTTGCGCACCGTGAGCTACCTGCCAGTAATTTCATAAGTATTCACTGTTGTTTTGTAAATTATATCATGTTACCAGATAATGTGTTCATATATTTATTAAACATTGTATATATCTTAAGCAGTTTCCCCAGAATATTCAGTGAAATATTTTTTTTCTCAGCATTTTACAAAAAAAAAGTTAAATAAGGAAACGTAAGATATTTTTATGGTTTTATTATATCTTTTCATAGAGCTAAATATGTGTCCTTCACAATGAAAATAAAATAATATGTTTTCCTCTAAATAAATATAGTAATATGACATTTAAAATTGTCATTGCAAGGTCGATGACGCACTTTAGACAAATAAAATAATTATGTATGTATGCATGTGACAAAATGACAATATAATAATATAGAGACATATTATGTATTTCCTTGTAAAGCGAAAAAAATATATTTTAGTATGCTAGGAGGTATAAATAGATTGCCGCTCCGACATAGACCGTTTGAATGCCTAAAAATTCAAAATGGCGCTGATCGACGATCATCAAATGTGTTGAGAGCTTGAAACAACACAGCGTTGCGGAAATGGCTATAAACTGGACATTTAAATTTCCAACCATGTTGTTGAGGTGATTCTATGGTGATCTTATAAGTACATAAAACATCAGTAAAACTCATACTCTATCAGTTCAATACGCTTCTTCTCATAATAATTAAGTTGTAGAAAATAATATTCTATTATTATGTATAATTTACGGTCATACGCTTTAAAGTACACTACAAAAATACTCTTATTGTTCATAGTGAATTTCAAAACCCTACCTTAGCAATATTAAATATTTATAATTTGGGAGTGTTTAGCCAGTGTACTAAAAAGCCTAAATACTAAAACATGAATATTTACATTATTCATAAAATATAAATCTAGTACAACGGTTATTTGCATATTAAATATATAGTACTAATTAATTATGTACAAAAATGATTTTTTTACATATAGCGGATTAATGTATAACCATACCAGTTATTTAATACGTACATATATGTACATATATTATACCATATATTCACTTTGAATACATTACAGTTCTCAGGGTAGTGGCAGTAACAGGCCATCAACTGATACATTGTCATAATCCTATAGTGCCGATATCTCTAAATGGACGTCCTATCTCTGAAGAATATGAACTGTTTTAAATTTGTTCAAAAGTAAAGCAAATAATTTGTGAATAACCGAGAACCAAAAAGGTCCCCGTAAAGTCAAATAAGAAAATGTGAAACTCTCAAAAAGTTTTCCAAGGGACTGGAAAAAAAAATCCAAGTTCAGCAAACTTTTAAATAATTTTTTTTTTATTATAGTAAATTGAATTTAATAATGTTATTATTAAGTTCTGCAAGTATTTTTAATTTTCATTGTGACAGATGTTTCGGTGTTCAAGGCCATTTTCAAACTGCGGTTAATCCACGTGGTGACGAATTATTTATACAATTTTATTTACTCCCATCCAATTCTAATTTGGACGGGTTTTTTAAAATAATGATTTATTACTGGTAAAACTGATTTAGTTAGAAAATACATAATTAAAATTCTCTATCCTGTGAAGTTTTTACATTTATAATGTATTTTCCCCATATTTAAATGACAATGTTTAATTAATTGATTTATTTATTTGTTTTATATTGTTTTGATAATGTAAACATACTGAGAAGTGATGAATAAATAATTTACTAGGTTTCATTTGTGATGGATTCAACCACAAACTTTTAAAACTACTTTAGGCGGAAAGCAGTTTTAGTTGTAAAACTTCTTATATGGGAAAAAAATTATATGGTGTTTTTTGTATGAAATTTCAAGGGACCGAAAAACAAAACTTCGTAAGTTGGAACTTTTTATACAAGTTTCACTGTAGTGTTTTATTTGATAATGATTTTGAACTTTCAGTAAAAATTAAACAGGATTTTTCTATTAGGCGGGACAAATTCTAAATTAATAATATATACATATACATATTTTATATGAATACCACACGAGTCACAACTGCCGGGAACAAGTGGAACGGCGACAACATCAAATGGGACAAGTTGTGTGGCTCAAGGGAGTGGGGAGGGGAAGGCCATGGCGAAGGTTGGAAAGTGCCCGGCCAAGGATGGGGCTACGCAACCAACACCTTTAAAAAACATAATGTTATGCTGAATTTCATGAAATAATGCTAGAAAATCTATTAAAATTCTTTTACTATTTATCATAAGTTGATCTTCCTGTACACTATACCAGCCTGTTCCCTGAAAAAACTGATCATCTTTGAAAATAAGAAAATTTAATATAATATGGTGGTACCTGATATACTTCTCAAATAAAATTGCCAAGAATTATTCAAATATGTAAAAAAAAAACTGCAAATATTTTTTTTAACAATGTTTGAATTTTTCATGAACAGTCTTTACAGAGGGACAGTTTATATCACAGCGCAGACACACATTTGCAATTACATAATGCAGAACAATTAAAAAATAAAACAGCACATTGACATTATAAATGGCACAAATACCTTTTAACAACTACATATGTAAATAAAAATAAAAATAATTATATGTATTTATTTGTAAATATGTAACAGACATTAAGAATGTATTATTCATAGGGAAGACTACTGTGGCTAAGACTAGGTGATTACGACACGTGACTCAAGTCCTACCAAAAGTGGCAGATTCTATTTCATTAAATAAATATTTGGTTGGGCATTGAAAAATTAATTATGTAACATCAAATCATAATCTTAACCATAAAGCAGAAATCTGTTTCCATAGGCAGTCAAGTGGTGAGCTCTTGCATCATGAAAATTGCATATTGCAGAACTTTCAGATTAGCGCTATTGTCAGCTAGCATGAGCTATCGAACTTTAATTAATGAAACATTAATTCAACTGTCAAGAAATAAGACTGAACGCCAAATTTTTGTTCAATATTTTTCAATTATTATTGTAAAATCAGAAGTATTGAAGCTCCTGCAAAGTCAGGTCGTAACTACTAGTATTTACATAAGAGAATCTTTCAAATAATTGTTTAATGTTCATATTCACAAAAATTCAATAAAATATAAATTTATATTTAGCAAGCAAAAGAAAATTATGCAAAATAATACAGTGTATGTATTTATGTATATGTATTAGATACATACTGACTTTCAATAAATATTTAGCACAGATGTTTCAGAAACAAGTTGTTTTGTTCCAACAATTATTATTGAAAAACTAATGACTTTGGCAACATGGCATTTGAAACAGATGTATCCGTAACCTCTCCCTCTTTCCTATAAAGAATGCATGCAACAGAAAGTGAGTATGCAACCTTTTTAAGTCAATAAAAGTCATTTTAAGGTGTATTTTACGGCAAGGTATGCCGAGTTAAGTGGATAAAAGTCATATTAAGATGTATTTTACGGCAAGGTATGCCGAGTTAAGTGGATAAAAGTCATATTTAGATGTATTTTATGGCAAGGTATGCCTTCGAGTTCTGGGGATAAAAGCCATATTGAGGTGTATTTTAAGGTAAGGTTGACAAAGGTCTACTTAAAGATCACTAGAGATGAATTGTCACTATTTAAGAATTACAGGGAAGTTACTAGATTAACTTTCAGAATGGGTTACTGGTTATTTACACTGATGAAAAGTGTATTAAAGTATGTACGTATACAATAAAGAATTCAACGCAACAAAAGTTTAAGGGAGGATTCTCTTCCGCTCTCTAATAAGCCACTTGAGAATATTTAAAATATACAGTGATGGATTTTTGAAACTGAAAAATATAATAAATTTGTGATGGATTTCTGACGCCTATGAAAAATCCAGTTAAATTATATAATGATGCATTTTTGTGACTGATGAAAAGTGTGTAAAATTAATGATGGACTTTAGATGCCAATGAAGAGTGTACTAAATTTATGATGGATTTTTGTTATCGATGAACAGTGTATTTAATTATACAGCGATAGATTTATCGCAGATAGCTTTCAGTGGTTGTGTGACATATTCACTGCCTGCCAAGGTAGCCCATATAGTCTACCCCGTGCATGCGCAGAGGGTAGTCATTGGCCAGCTGGTAGAGCCCCTGCCAGGCCAGTGAGGGCGGAGGGGGGTCGGGGAGCTCCTCCTTGGCCACTAGCGGGAGGGGGCAGACGGTGGACGGCAGGGAGGGCTGTACCTGCGACTGGGGCTGGATGGCCGGGTTGGAGTTGCTGCCGCCCGCGTTGCCGTTGCCGCTGCCACTGCCACTGGAGTGCTGGAAGGAAGACTCTCCTGGAAAAGATAGGCATTTGTAAGAACAAAGTTTGCGATTTTTGTATTTCTCGGGCATTGACATAACAGGACATCTCCTATACAAAATTGAATGCTTTATACTAAAATTTTTGTAGTTTAGTGTAAAAAATGAATAGGGCAAGTCGAGGTAAAGAGAAATTCACTGCAAGCAGTAGTAGACAATTAGAGCAGACAATGCTTGGCCGATGAGAAATAAATTAAAGACTGATAACTATAGCGAGTGTTAAAATGCAGGTACATAATAATAAGAGTAAATTTCTATAGCGCAGTTTTGTCAAGGTTCACCTCAAGTGCATACATACATATATATTTCCTTAAATTCCTCTTATTTAAAAATGCATGTTTACAACAGTACAAGAGTCGCACTACATAATAATTACAGATTATGAACACAAACCAATGAGTGTGCTTGAGGTGCTGTCTGTGTTGTGTGCAATGGGGGGTGTCAGGGGCGCCGGCTGCACTATCTTCACGTCAATCATTTCCATTACGCTGGCTGGAAAACAAAAAATGTTATTTATGACTTGAAATTTGTTTTATTGCTGACGGTACTGTTTACTATTATGTTTTTAAAAACTACTTTCGGGTTGGTTTATTATCCTTTGGAAGACGAATTACATTGTGTTTATTTACTGAATCTAGGGTTTTTTTTTTAATTATATAAAGTCATTCGTGTCAGCTTTTATTTGAACACATAGTTCTTTCTGGTTTTGTTATTTCCCTGTGATTTCCGTCTTGTTTGCTAAGATGAATTTTATAGCAGTTTTCTCCTATAGTTATATGAACCACAAGTAACCAGGTACATTTTGTTGGGTCCTTAAAATATTTTATTATGTTAGAATAGGTACACATCAGGGTAATATTATTCTTAGAGTTCGCCTTGGATGCCTGCGACAAAATTCCCAGTTACATTTTACCCTGGTATTTTTATATGTGCTTCCTATTTACATTCATATGTTAAATACTATTAATGCATATAAGTAAAGTTACACTATAATGGATATATTAGAGGAGAGTCAGCCTTTTTCTTTAATTGATTATTCATTGCGTACCTTTCTTCTATTTTGCTTATTAGTCGATTAATTTATAATGATTCTAATTTATCTAATTTTTTACCCTTATTGCACACATTTAATATTGTAACATCTGTGTCTTTATGAAATGAATGGTGATTGTCTATTAGATGGTTAGCTACGTTCGACAGGTCCTTTTTATTGTTTACCCAGCTTGAAAATTGTTCTCTTATCCTGGTGTAAAAGGCTCTGCCCATTTGCCTACGTAATATGCCGGGCAATCTTCGCAGTTAATCATGTATATTTCAGAATTGCAAAATTTTTCCCTTTTATCTTTATTATTATGAGAATTTTTCACAATGAGTTTACATTATAAAATGCTGCATTACACTTTTTATTATTAACTAATCTTGCTATTTAATTTGATATTTCGCCTATATATGGGAGTTTTGCCCACTCTTTTTTTCCTTTTCATTATCTATTGTGAAACTTTCTGTTATATTAGAAGGAGTTAATGTAACCGACGTGATCGATTGTTTATAATCTTGATTCTTAGATTCCAATTTTGCGACATTATGTTTATCAATGTATTTCATAATTTATATTGTACTATTAGCGCCATCTCGTGTAAGATTTATAACATTTAACTTTTGACGTGATTGGACCACACGGGAATTTCCATAATACAACTGACTCCGCGGGAGCACAGAACCGTGTGGCAGACTTTCCTCTCACTTCGATAACGCATCTGACCCCGCGACAGTACGATACCGTGTTGTGGGCTTTCATATCATTTAACAATGCAACTATCCCCGTGGCAGCGCAGTACCGTGTGTGGACCCCCATTTACATGTCTGCCTCAGCAAGCGCCCCATTCTCCCCTGGTATTGAAAACTTGTATCACTTTGTAATGGTATAAATATGTCAATTTGTTTTGACAAACGACCCCTCTGGAGCCCTGTCAACCGCAGCCTATAAACGCCAACGCAACATTCGCGGGTCAAACTACAACGGAAGACTCGGCGCGTCAAACCCAATATTGGGGGAATAACAGAGCGGACCCGCTCTCCCAGATTGCTGCATTAATGATGGAAGCATTTCACACATTACAAAATGGTGGAACACAGCGGCCGCAGCCCGAAATGCCCGACCCGGCACGACCCACAGCGCCCGACATGGCATACGCCGGCGGAGCTACATCAGACCAAGCTTCCCACGGCCACGAGCGAAATGACGCTAGCCACTACGCTGTAGGGCCCGGTCTTGCGCCCCCCGCCCCCGCAGTGCCCGGTACATTACATGGCGGCTCAGCTGCTTACGACCTCACTTCCCGCGGGTTCGAACGGAATGACGCTAGTTACCATTCTGTAAGGCGCGGCGCTAGTCTCTGGCCCCGGTTCCCGCTAGCCTGGTTCCCGCCAACCCAGCGACGCACGGTCGCGAACAATCAAGTGCGGCCGCCTGGGATGCTAGAGCACGAGCTGCTACGGCAGCGGCTCTAGCCACAAAACCCGACTCCATATGGAGCACAGTAGCCTCTGCGGACGAGTACTTCACATTCGATAGTGAGGATTCCAAGAAAGAAATCATCCGGCAGATGCGACAAGAGTTGCGAGAAATAAGAAAACGTAACAGGCAGATCAAGCAACTGATCGCCGCATCTGGGCTTCCTTTGCTGTTGAGCACCGACGCGAACACTGAAGTGTGCAGTCTCGCACTGTGTGCAGAATCACCCCGGACTACTTTATCGACAAGGGGAATACTATCACCCTTTGGCCAATTTTCGGAGCAAAGACCGATACAGCCAAGGACAAAAAGTCAGGCTGGAAACTGACGGGTTTAGAAGACAAAATCAACCCACTTCAATGGCTGAGGAAAGTCATTGCTCTCTCCACAGCCAGAAGAGGCCCGTTTCTGAAGAACCTATTTGTGGCCACATCAGGAGAAACAAAACCGGCAACGCAGATGATAATAGGGGGGTGGATTAAATCAGTCCTTAGGGAAGCAGGAGTCCATGCGACCCCGGGAAGCGTACGTTCGGCCGTAGCCTCCTTGAACTGGTTGGAAGACTATCCAATACAGGAGATACTTGCAAGAGGGAATTCAAAGTCTGAGAACACCTTTCAAAAGTTCTACCGAAGGGAGATAGTGCACTCCAGTAGTGAGCATCTCCAGCGCTCCATGGCTCCATTCTTTACTCCAGTATAAATAGTATCACATATAACGCTAAGCTTTCAGGTCACCAGGTGAGAGCAGACAGATCTCATAATGGATTCCAGGCATCGATAAGGAACACAAAATAAAAGAATTTTACCTACCAATAAAATTTATATTTTGTTTCCATCGATGCCTGGAATTCAGGTAATCCCTACCTGATGCATTACAAGTCATATGAATATAAACATCACGTGACCTGAAATGCGTGTCACTACAGTGTTGCCACTAGAGAGAAAGTGTGGCAAGTCAGAAAAAAGGGCAAATATAGGGAATAGATGCGCGAGAAACGTAAATTAAAAGGGGGATTCCAGGCATCGATGGAAACAAAATATAAATTTTATTGGTAGGCAAAATTATTTTATTTTATTATAATATAAATCATCAGCTTTCTTAATGACTTTTTTTATTTTCTTTGAAAGTCAGTTCTTGCACTACACTAACAATAGAGTGGTGTGGTAGCGAGCGAGAGGGATACGGCATTTCGTTCACCGTGCCACGATGCGCAGTCGTCAGTAGTAGCCAGCGGTCTGCCAGCTGTAATGGAAATATCATGCGTTTGCTGCGTGGCCATTGTTTTCTCTTGTTTTCTGTTCCTGTGCACTGAGTACACAGCGCCGGAGATTGAGGGATTTTATAGCACCCCTAGGGGAGGGTTAAGGAATCTGGACTGTATCGATGTGGAGATGTTTAAACCACATGCGACATTTCAAAAGGGTGTCCATTCCGCCCGTGGGCACATCAACTCTACGATGCCGTCTCCATGTGCTTTAGGTCCTATACAGAGGAGAGGATCACCCACAACACATACCCTGAGAGTCCTGGCTCTGGTTAGACTGTGAGGGCTGCTGGTGCATGGCCTGCTGCTTCAGCAACTTGGTCATGGTGTTGCGGGGCCTCTTGGGGCCCGTGTCGGCCACGCGCTGGTGGGCCGTCTCCATGTGCTTCTCCAGGATGTATCTACAACAGGAAAGACAAAACTTTAGCATCTTCTAATTTCTAATAATAAACACTTGATATATTATGGGGTACTTAAGCAAGTATCCAAACCACAAAACAAAGGATATCTGGAGGAGTAAATAGGTGTGCCTTATGCCTCATTCAGAGGATTCGGTTTTGGTGGAAGCGAGTTAGTTGAGAGACACTTGAAAGCAAATTGATAGAATGAAGTTGACATGCTTAAAGTTGTAATTGTTAGTTGGCTGCAGCTGATGGTATAAGCCCTTCACAATAATAATGTCTGAAGTGGTCGGACGACATTATGTTTAGATTTCCAGATCTTTACCAAAGCCATTGTGGTCTTGGAATCAAAAACAAGATGTTTAAAAGAATAAAAAATGCCCGTGAAAATGCCATTTATAGAATTATTTTCTATACGGGTATTGCCTAATTGACTCCAGCGAATATAAAAACAAAATAAAAGTTAATTACAATTTCTTCAAGAGATTGGTATTCACTTAGTATTCTATACATTCCTGATGAGGAAAGCATCGCTTTTGAAACATCTTGATATGTATATATTAATGGTGAATACAAAGTAATTTTTAATTCATTTCTTAAATGTTAATTAATATTTATGACTTGATTCATAAGTGTTATTATTCATATCAAAAAATAAGTTCACGCAAATTAATAAATTTATTTTATTTGAAGTATTTATTACAGTTAAATAAGAAGTACCTAATAGAACAAACCATTTTTTTGGCACTCTGTACCTACTTCAGAGCAAAGAATATGTAGAGGTACCCTAAAGTACTATTAGTAGTATGTGTATCTTAGTTCATAGTTTAGTTGTATACTGCCCTGAAGAAGCTACGGTAGTAGCGAAACACGGTCGGAAAAAGTATAAAATAAAAGTGATGTAAACAAAGTTATTGTTTTATTTTTTAAATTACTATTTAGACGACGGGAGGCAAGTCACGTGACACTCATTTTGGCACAAGCGCGGTTCGGGCATTTCTTGAATGAACTGTCATTATTCGACTATCGGCCAGAGCCTCACGCTTATTGAATTAAATATTTTCACTAGAGAATCAGGGATGTACCAGATGCACTATATAATAATATGTATTCCTCGGCGGTATTGTAATTATTTATGTTATTTGATAACAATAATAATAATAATTGAATGATTTTTAAAGCTCCGTATATATATATATATTTATTATCCAAGTTAAAATTTTACCAATAAAATAATTTTTCTGCGAAAACCTATTCAAAAATACATAGCAATTGTTTGTTGCATATGTAACACGTAGTACCAGGGCAGTCCGAAAAGCATTCGGTACGAGTTGTTATATTGCACTTCCATTCTTTTTAGAGTTTCTTTATTAAAGTTGGTCCACAACTCTGTGGTATAAAGGCGGGTGCAGTACGTATTGAATGATTCTGGGCTACACTTGATGAATCTTTGAGGAATCATGTTTGCTCTGATGTATAGCGAACTTCTCTGTCGTTCAATATTTGCATCATCTTTGACTTGACCTAGGATTTTTCTGATATAACTGGTAATATTTTTGATTTACTTGGATTTATAGACCACATTGTGTTCAGTGGCATATTATTCAGATACCTTTATCAGATTCCTCATGGCTTTGATGCTTGGCAATAGAATGACCATGTCATCTGCGTATGTAATATTATTAATGAATGTATATCCCATATGACATCCTACATTTGCTGAGGTGAGTTTTTCACTTAAATTATCCATATAAACGTTAAATAGGATCGGTGATAAACTTCCCCCTTGTTTGATGCCACATCCCATATTCACTGGTTTGGATATCTTATTTTTCCAGATTCTTCTGTTTTCTTGCTGATGATACCAGATTGCCAGAATGTTAGTGATTGTGTCGGCACTTTTCTTTCTTTTGGTTTTTTATGCGTTGTTTTATTTAAATTGGCAATTTGGTTCAGTTTGAGATATGGCACGGCTACTGTGGTATTAGTATTTACTAATACTTTCCAGTGCAATGCGAGTTGACTGCATAAAGCCAGGATTCATTTATTCGCAAAAGACAGAAAGGGACACGCCTAGACTCATCCCTCACCTTGCTAAACTTGGTTTCTTCCCCTCACCCATAACAGCACCCCTATCTATTATTTGCTCTGTGGTATCTACATAATATAAGTCAGACTTAAAAATAAATCTTCCGTTGTCAAATATCTCTAAGTTTTAGTAACTGTTGTCCGGGGTTATGAATGGTTTGGAGGAAAGTTTTGAGGTTGCTATGTGTTATCCTTACCACTACCCATACCCAAAGTTTTCGTCTTATTTTGAATGTCAAGCGTGCGAAATTTCATCAAAAAGTACAAAAATTCTGCTCCTGGGAAAAGGGGTGGATTTTTGTAATCTCATGTAGACAGTAACCATCCTCTTGTTTCAAAAGTCAAGTGTGCAAAATTTCATCAAACTCAGAATGAAACTGTAGATTTGTATACAAGAGAAACAAAAAAACAAACAAACAAACAAACACTGCCTGCTAGGGACATTCTTCTTAATATAATAGATCATATTTTTGCTGGGATTGTTGCAGGCATAACAATTGCATCCTGCTTTTGAACTTTATGTTGCAATTTTAAATTTTGAAATTTGTAAATGATTTCTATACCCTTCAGTACCTTTTAAAACCATCTCTCTCAAAAGAGTATTAGATACCCCTCTAAATATCAGAAATGATTGTAGTGGAGCACGCATGTTCACTTCAGTTGACGCCATCTTGAATAACAAAATCTATTTCTCGTTCAACTTTTGGCGTTTGAGTTTTCTTCCGCTCGCTTCCTCGCTTCCGCTAAAACTGAATCGTCTGAATGTGGCATTAGGGTTAAGGCTAACGCTAGGGAACATGTCAAGGGTCCGAGTTAATAAGAGAGCAGCATGAAAAACACGTCACCGCACCAAAGGAGATTGCAGCCCGGATCGCCAACTCCATTCTCAACAGTGTTAAAGCTTGGTGATTTATGACTGTGTGTAAAGGGTTTTCCGATCGAAGGCAACAAGCGGGCTAACGGACTGCAAGAAAAGGGGCGGAAGCACCGCTTGAGGGATCCGAGCCTGCCGTGGGAGTGGCAGGTAGCCACACCAAACAACATATTGAAAGGTGGGTTAAATCCCAGCACTGGAAGGAATGGGAGAGGGCAAGCTGAATGAGACAATCCAAAGTACTCATAAACGGACCTAACTCCAGACGAACCGGGCAACTACTCAATATGGATAGAAACTCAATGAGGGAACTGGTAGGACTACTAATGGGCCATCTCTGGAGACACATCCAGCTGTCGGGAGTGGAAAGTACCGATAGATACAGGAAATGTGAAGAGGATGAAGAGACTCCAATTCACCTATGGTGCCAAAGTCCCGCCTCGATGGAAGAAGGCTCAGTTACCTGGGAAGACATATTGTGGAACCAAGAGACATAGAATATCCGATGACAACTCTGGTGAACTTTATCAAAGGGACCGGGTTACTGTTAAAGGAATAGGGTAAAATGGGAGATAGCACAATGGGCCTATGGCCTGAGTGCTCAATGCAAACCGTCTCCGTATCAATAAATAAATGTAAAAAATGGTTTTCTCCCTTGCATATTACTTTGCCTATACAGTAAAACCCACCACATATAATAAGTTTTCGTAACAAATAAGGTTGGTTTTTCGATATCTTGAGAAGATAAGAGAGTTTCACCGTATTAGAAAGAAGGCAAGTATGACTTTGTGGAGATTTGCATTTAGGGTTTGTACAGTAGGAACGGCATTACTAACCTGCGATTGAAGGTGGCATCGCACACAGTACAGTCATGGTTCTTGATCTGTCGCTGGATGGTGGCTCCAGATGGGTCGTGTGACTTTTGGTGGGCGTAAAGATTGTACCTGGAACATATTAATTTTTTTGTAAATTTATGATATTTAACACTTTGAAAGCCGGGATTTTCGGCTGAGAAATCGCTAAAAAGCAGAGCTTTTTCCGAGATTGCGGCGCAAGCTGAGTGTATCTTTGTAATTTCGGATATGTTTTTTGTAAATGGTACCGTCTTACCAGATAATGTTTGTATGAATCTATAAAAATTGTATGTATATGTAAGTAGATTCCCCAAAATATCTTCATTGTTACAAAAAAAATATAAAAGGAATGAAAAAATGTTTTTAAACTTGAGAATATATTAAACGTAGTATTATTCGTTTGCCAATCGAATAAAATTGATTTGAATTTCTACCAACCAAACTTACATAGAATAATAATATTGCAGCGTTCTCCACATAGTGTGACTTTTCACATTCATGTGTGAAAACAGCTAAACAAATTTATTTTTACAATTATACTACTTTTTAAAAAAATACTTTTATTCAGATTATTTTTTACAATTGTTTTTTAAGTCTTAAAAATCTGAGTATATTTAGTTTGAATGTAAGAAATGAGTATTTATTGTACATGACAACGTATTTAAGGCTCAAAATCACTTGAGAATGAGACCATTCCAAATCGGGTCCATAGTGTGCGTTGGCTTCCAAAGGAATATTGTGGCCGTTCCATAGTGCGCGTTGCCATCCGACAGGTGTTCACGATCCCAAGAACCCAAATTCGAAAGAAGCCGGGTGAGGCGTGGCAAGCCACAAATGAACGCTAGTGAACTACTGCTAAATCACACCCTTCCTGTGCATGTGCACATCTTCTATTACTAGCAGTCTAGCTATAGTAAGTTGAATATGATATACCGATCTCGGTAAACAAACCTCTCAGAGAACTTTTTCCCGCAAGTCTGGCACTCGTGGCGCTTCTCGCCGCTGTGCACTCGCTGGTGGCGCTTGAGGTGGGAGCGTGTCATGAGCGCCAGCCCGCACTTGGAGCAGGAATGCGGCTTCACTCCACTGTGGCTGAGCTTGTGCATCTTGAAGGAGGATGTGTGGATGAATGACTTACCGCACAGGTCACACTGAAAAGTAATGGAAATAATTTGGAAGATAAGTCACAGATGGCATTACAGTAGAATCGGAATCGTCCGATACTTCAGGGCTGAATCTCAGTTTACGTCTCAAGCGGGAGATAAATTGTTAGGAGACTGATGTTTGGCGGCTGAAACTGTCCAATTCATACATTTCGGACTTCACTTCTATGGAAATTATGCCGCTGTCGGGCGCATGCTTTTTACAAAAAAAACTACAAATTAAAATACCAAACTTTTATAGTTATACCGTACAGAAGTGTTTCCAATGTTGAAAAATGCTTAACAAATGTGTTGTTCTACATTGTAGAGGAAATTATGTCAGACCTAAATAACATAAGTTAAAGTTTCCGCAGGATCCAATATTGCGTCAGAAATGGATTCACGCTATTTAACATGACTTTACACCAACAAAATATTCTAAAGTTCAATGTGTTTATTTTTATCCAAATACAATAATATGTTTATTTAAATGTACAATGGCAGAGAGCATTGTCTTTTGAAATAACCTCCATGTATTTTACAACCTGAATGTTTGTTGAAAAGAATGATTTGGTAACTGTGAACCGATTGTAATATGATTTTTTGAGATTGTGTATATATTATTGTCATCTAATTTTATTAAGGCCGTATAACCACCCAGCTAAGATTCATGTTTTCCGTCAAAAACGGTTGTCGCACTCGGCGAGAGATGGCGACACTACGGTTTACTCCTGTCTCGCGGGCCAACATATCGTATAGTGTGGTTCCAATGAAATTATTGATGAATTTTAGGTTCCAGCATTTTTACCGAATAATTTGTCATTTGGGTCTTGGGCATGGAAGTGCATAAACAAGAAAGGAAAATAACCAAATATATAGTATTATGCATCTACCGCGATTTATTTCATACAAAATTTGGAATAATATGTACCTACATTCAAAATGGAAAAGCAGGAAGGTACATTTTTTTGTTGTTAATTTTACAAATAGCGAAACTAAGAAGAAAGTTTTTTGATTTGATAATAAATATTTATATTAAAAAACAAAACATACGATAATATTTTTTTCTAATATTATTTTAAAAGAAAAATAATAATAACAATATTAACCGCCCTACCCATACGAACGTACGCAATATGGCTGCTATATTATTGCCCGAACGCAACAAGCCGTATCCCGTACGTTCAGGTACAAAAAAAGCTAATACCCAAAACCCACAAAACATTCGAATATGTAAAGTTTGTTCCTGCTTTATCTCATATAGTATTTCAACGGATGGGTTCGGATATTTTCGTCTCTCCCTTAAAGTTACGTCAATTTATTTGTTGTTTACCAAATAGCAAAAGTAAACAAAACGGTTTTTTTGATAGCGGATATTATCATTAAATCAAAATCAAAAAAATATTTTAATCAAAAAAACTTATTGTTTAAAATAAAAAAAATTCAAAAATTAATATTAAATGATAATTATATAAAAGCAATTGAAGACTTCATATTTTACACTTTATTTAATTCCGCCATTTTGGATTTTGGACATGAATATTATAAAAATAATAAGTGTGCTCTAAGGCAGTCATATTTTGAAATACAGGTCGTATGTTTTTGGCTAATTTAATTAATATATACAGTTTTATTTATTAATACTCAATACTATTATTATTCTTAGAGTTGAAGTTTCTAAAAACGTACATACTTTTTTACTTATGTTTAGTTATGGTTTACGATGAATAGAATATACAATTATGTACGGTGAAGCTCATCTTTGTTTTGACATGTGATTTTCTAACCTCAAAACTCATCAAAACCGACCGGTCATAGATTTAGAGCATTTTTTCGGGCTTTGAAAAATTGAAACTTTGAAAATTATTTTAACTATGAAAACTAACTTGTGAAAAAAAAATGTCCTGGAGTTCCTTTTTGTGATTATGATTTATTTAGAAGAGACGAGCTATACAGGGCTCAAGGTTTGCATCGCACGTGTGCATTTGTGCAAATAAAAATCCATCAAAATTCTGAATTATTGTAAAAAATTAATAAACATCAACACAGACATAACCATTCTACAAGAAGAAATGAAATAAGACTTCCCTTTCGAAAGAAAACAAAATCGCAAAACTCATTACTACATAATGAAAACTCATTACTACATAATGAAAACTCATTACTACATAATGAAAACTCATTACTACATAATGAAAACTCATTACTACATAATGAAAACTCATTACTATATAATGAGGAATGAACTGCGCATGATTTGAATGATCAGACTCAACAGAATTCAGAACTAAACTTAAAACTCATATTTTCAGAAAATCATATCCATAAATTGAAGAAATGCACCAGTAAATTGCTTAGCTAGGCTAGCCGATTAGTGCTTACCTAAACTCAATTATAGAAAAATTTGAAAAATTTCACGCATCGGTGCGCAAATGCGTTGACAGCCCGCAATACTGTAAACAACTAAAAGTGTCAAAAAAATTAAATGTCAATATCCGTTTATTTCCGTTAAATATTTTTGCAATAGTAAAAATCTGACTGAATACCATTGATTCGTTCGGACTACCCTATACATATAAGGTACATGCATTATTAAATATATCGCTAATCAATGTTTTTCTACAAAATATTAATTTCAAAAATATTTTTGATGTTGTGACTTGTGTTTTCTGGTGAAAGATTTCTCATTTTGTCTTTTTCTGTCAATTTTTAACCAAATAATTCGTAAAAAATGTTGCTAATCAGAGCGCCGCGAAGACACGTCTACCAGCTGCCACCTCTGGGCAGCTAGTGGCGATTTGACCAGTGTAAATAAGTATCGCGCTAACTAGATAAAATAGGCAAATGCAAGTTCGTAAATTTATTAAAATACAGTAAAACTCCTATTTTACGTTTTTCAAGGGACTGAAAAAAAAAACTTGAATGGAGGGAAAATGTAAATCGGGGGAAATGAAAAAAACAACTTTTTTAAAAAAATAATCTTTGTTAATTTTTTTGGTTGAAAAAACTGTGCGTAAATGATGATCGCAAATAACTTCAAACAGAAAGACGCGTCACAAATCGAGTTGAAAACCGAATAGGAAAATTGGAAAATCCAACTGGACAGATCAGATGTTATAACATTTTACAAATCGCTAAAATTGAAAGTGGGCAGCCAATCATGGCGTTTCGCGCCGTACGGCCGACCAATCACAGCACGACAGATAAACATGTGTCTTCTGCGCCGACTCATTGTCAAGCGCGCGTAAATCACACATTTTGAATATTTAAAAACTGGGTAATAAATGTACTAAAATACATCGGGACTGAAATAATAACACGTAATTGGCGGGAAAACGTTAAATCCGGGGACGTAAAATACGGGTTTCACTGTATTGCACTTTTTCAATTATTATATATTTTTTCTAAATATGTCAAATTATTTAATATCTAAGTACAGTAGGTGAGTAAAAAATTCTGAAATATATCGATTAGTACGTGCGTAAATAAATAGACAAGTTTCGTAGCAAAACACGTCCTCGGAATTTTTTATTAAAGATTTTATTTAAAGTAAAATTGACTTTCCGAAAAGTAGTCAAGCTAGATAATGTATTGATTTATAATACTGTATCATTAGGTGATACGAAATATATGTGTTTTATAACAAACATTTGTTTGAAAATGTAAAAATCTGCGAAACCACCAACGGAAAAACTTATATTTATAATTTTTCAAAATTTCAAACTTACTACGCTAAATAAAATAACAATCTTTCAAAATCAATTTATGTTTTTTTGTGGAAAAGAGTCGACACGTCTAGAATTCGTTTCAAAAATGACTATTTTTCAGTTGTGGCTGGTTATATCGCCTTAATGATTTTATACTAAGAAATTATCTTTTATTTTTTTACATGTGAATACAATTTTCCCAACTGCACATTGGATTAGAGGCCAAATACCTACCCAAACTTAATGATATATTTTTCTAATCAAAAGGTATAGCAAATATCTAGTAAGGATGAGAAGTATTTTATTTTATTTTTGTTTTAATTTAGAAAATATAAGCCAGAGAAGATGACAATTAAATCATATTTTTAGGAGGCAACTTTGGAAAATATTTGTGACTAAATGGATGGTATTTTTTAATAAAAGTCCCTCATCCTATCTCAGGAACATGATGAAGTATACAATAGAATTTTAATGACTGCTGAAAATAATTTCATTTTTTGTCATATCTGAATTTAGTAAGTGACATATTGTAGGTAAATTTCACGAGAATTTTTAGTTGCGTCGCTTTCGCACAAATCGAGCGGGAACTGAATATGGGTAGGAGGTAGGTGGGGGGTAAGCCACCGGCTAAACAAATACATACATACATCTACAGCAACTGTGTATTAGTTGAATACTCAACTTTGTGATTTGCTGATGCAATAGTAGGTATTCATCCATTTATTATTATTATCATTAATGTGACAACACTCTCTTTACGAAACCTTTACAAAAAATCATTTCTTTTTTGGATTATTCAATATTGGTAGATAATTAAACGTTTCGACGGTGACCTGCGAGATGACGGGTGCAAAGAATTTGATGCGGCTGCAGCGAGCCCTGAAGGGAAAGACCCGTGAAGCCATCAGCCCACTACTCCAGCCCTCTTTGCAGATCGGGATCAGCTGCCCCCCTACAGTTCGCCCTGTGTGCCACATAATTTAAGGGGGTTCTACTGAAAATCAAGATCAACTCGTTTTTAAAAAAGGTCAAAGGGGGAAATGAATATTAACGGAAACGGGGACCGTTGATTGGAAACCACACCGAGGAAGAAATCATTAAAAAGAAATGTGTTTAGATGGAAACTGCAAACATGTACTAGGTATGTATATAATTTAAAAGAGCTTCTCTCACCCCAATTTACACTTATGGGCACCTCTGTACTCTCTAATCATTGCAGGCTTGTATCTGCTGCTGATTGATGGCTTCTTCAAGCTCATTCTTGCCATTCCAACAAAAGTAGTAAGTAAACGCATTACCTGGTAGTTAGGCGTCCCGGTGTGAATGGCCTCGTGCCGGGAGAGCGCGCCCTTTGATGGGAATATCTTATCACAGACGGAGCACTTCCAAGGACTTATTCCTGAGGAAGGACAGAAAACTTGAGAATGCATACACAGGAATCGAGATAAATGAACACAAATAACCACTTTTTTCTTTGATTAAAAATAACTAATTAAGATTTTTAAAAAGAACTTGCAATTATTTTAATACTGTTATTGATACAATGGTTTGCTTAGCTTCCGTAAGAGCTCAAATCATGGGCCCATTGTGCTATCTCCCTTATATATTATGGTCAAATTTTCGTAGCGCCGTTTAGTGATACAATCACTTTAAGGGCGCTTTATATTTTGTTATAGTTGATAGATAGCCCTTCCAAAAAGATATTGTTTTTCTTAAGATTTCAAAGTTGCTTTCTGACCTCAAACCAAACGGAAGGTCATTCCAAGAATGTGCACCCAGTACATTAAAAAGTTTGTCCCCAAATTTCGCAGCATTCGTACGAGACGGTTTAATCAGTCTGTTTGACGCATCAGACTTGGCAATCCTGAGCATGAGTTACCCGAGTAAGATGTCCCTTACGCAGAGATCAGTCAAATGTGATGGTGCCAGCTCGATCAGTGCCTTAAACACCATAAGACAAATTTTAAACTGAACACTTTCCGTGTTTCAATGCCAGTGTAGGCGATCACGTAGAAGAGGAGTGATATGACAATATTTGGTGGCACCGCATACTAGACAATCTGTTGTGCTGAACACCTTGTATGGGAGAGATGAAAATACCCAAAAATATTTGTTAGCTTCGGCTGACCTCGAAATACTAAACGAGACGACGCAGGAACAAACTTGACGTATACAAATGTTTTGTGGGTTTCGGGTATAGTTTTTATGTACCTGAACATACAGGATACGGCTTGTTGAGCTCGGGTGATAATATAGCGGCCATATCACGTACGTTTGTATGGGTAAGGCGGTTAAGGGAACAATATGCACTCCAAAGACTGTTATTAGACTATCATCAATTAAGTGCAGTCGTCTGGGTGATGCTTACATTCAGCTTTATCCTATTTTTAAACATCCAGTTTGACACTTCATCAAACAGTGTAAAACAGATGACCTCCAATCACCCCCCTCGCCAGTATCACAAATTTTGAGAAAAAAGTAATCACCAGCATAGCTGTGACAAATTAGTCCACATGAAGAAATGAATGGTTCCAGATCACTTGTGTACAATATAAATATGTTTCAACTTATCCCTTGGACAGTAGCTCATTGCAAGTGTAGAATGATGAGGTGGTGATGTAGTTATGTACCTTTGTGCATTCCCACGTGAATGTCGCAGGCCTTTTTGTGCTTGTAGGAGGCACCGCAGATCTCACAGATGTAGGGGGAGTTGGAGCCTGCGTGCTTCACCATGTGATAGTCCAGACGGGCTGCAATCAGAATACACATTCATACATTATGTGGGGGGTACTGTTAGTATAATGTCAGTCCCGCTGGGATATGCACACTTGGAACTGATATGGTTTTAGCAATTATGTAGTGTCAGGAGAATATTGTGGGGGGTACTGTTAGTATAATGTCAGTCCCGCTGAGATATGCGCACTTGGAACTGATATGGTTTTAGCAATTATGTAGTGTCAGGAGAATATTATGTGGGGGGTACTGTTAGTATAACGTCAGTCCGCTGAGATATCTTACTTGGAACTGATATGGTTTTAGCAATTATGTAGTGTCAGGAGAATATTATGTGGGAATTGCTACATTGAGTATAATGTCCTTTAAGGATATACACACTTGGAACTGATATGGTTTTAGCAATTATGTAGTGTCAGGAAAATATTATGTGAGGTACTGTTAGTATAATGTCAGTCCCTTTGAGATATGCACTTGGAACTGATATGGTTTTAGCAATTGTAGTGTCAGGAGGAATATTGTGTGGGTACTGTTGGTATAACGTCAGTCCCGCTGAGATATCTTACTTGGAACTTTGATATGGTTTTAGCAATTATGTAGTGTCAGGAGAATATTAATAATAGGTACTATTGTTAGTATAATGTCAGTCCCAGCTGAGATATACACACACTTGGAACTGATATGGTTTTAGCAATTATGTAGTGTCAGGAAAATATTATGTGGGGGGTACTGTTAGTATAATGTCAGTCCCGCTGAGATATGCACACTTGGAACTGATATGGTTTTAGCAATTATGTAGTGTCAGGAAAATATTATGTGGGGGGTACTGTTAGTATAATGTCAGTCCCGCTGAGATATGCACACTTGGAACTGATATGGTTTTAGCAATTATGTAGTGTCAGGAGAATATTATGTGGGGGGTACTGTTAGTATAACGTCAGTACCGCTGAGATATGCGCACTTGGAACTGATATGGTTTTAGCAATTATGTAGTGTCAGGAGAATATTATGTGGGGGGTACTGTTAGTATAACGTCAGTCCCGCTGAGATATGCACACTTGGAACTGATATGGTTTTAGCAATTATGTAGTGTCAGGAGAATATTATGTGATGTGTAAGTGGATAGAAGAACAAATTGATTGCCGTTTATACACTGTTCAGGAGATACTTTACACTATCGCCATGCTGAAAAATACAGAACAGTACTTGAAAATTGACTTTGGCTATTTGTGTCAGAAAAACATGTTATTATGTGCAAGTGGATGGATGAAGAAGTCAGGAACAATTCAGGAATCATGGCACAATCAAGTAAATTCAATATATTGGTTAGGTGAAGAGTTGGAATAACAGAAGAGTATAAAACATATAGATATGAATTGTATGAGAAGATGCATGAAGCAAGAAGTGTGTTGGATTTCATCCTCTCCGCTTATGGCTGTTTTTTAGTGTTTGTTTTTTAACTAAAACATTTTAATTTACATGGGTATAAATTCCTCGACTCTGAAAACATATACAGTGAAACCCGTATTTTACATCCCCGGATTTAACGTTTTCCCGCCAATTACGTGTTACTATTTCAGTCCCGATGTATTTTAGTACATTTATTACCCGATTTTTACGTTTTTTTCCCGCAATTTACATCGAAAACATTCAAAATGTGTGATTAATGCGCGCTTGACAATGAGTCGGCGCAGAAGACACATGTTTATCATGTCGGCCGTACGGAGGGAAACACCATGATTGGCCGCCCACTTTCAATTTTAGCTATCTGTGCCGTGATTGGACGCGCACATGACAATGCGCCGGCGCTGTTGTCACATTTTTATCTGCCGTGCCGTGATTGGCTGACAGCTTTCAATTTTAGCGATTTGTAAAATGTTATAACATCTGATCTGTCCAGTTGGATTTTCCGATTTTCCTATTCGGTTTTCAACTCGATTTGTGACGCGTCTTTCTGTTTGAAGTTATTTGCGATCATCATTTACAAACAGTATTTACGTTTTTTATTTGATTTATTTGTTTATTACGAGTTTATTACAATTACCTACATGATTTTTTTTTTATAAAAATAAAATATGTATTGTTTTTTCAACCAAAAAAATTAACAAAGATTATTTTTTAAAAAAGAGTTGTTTTTTTCATTTCCCCCGATTTACATTTTCCCTCCATTTAAGTTATTTTTTTTCAGTCCCTTGAAAAACGTAAAATAGGGGTTTTACCGTAATAGATTTACCCAAAACATTTTACTCCAAATTAGAATCGAACTCGAATCCCTCTATCGCCAACCTCGGCCGCTGGACCTCCAGCACCGACCTCCTTCGTCTCCGCCCAAATTCCATCTTATACCCTCCGTTACCTTAGTGAGCGGGCTTAAATATAAGATTGCTATCAGCAAGTGTCGCTAGCACATAAAACACAGTTTACAATTCTTTAAAATCAAAATAAATATAATCCCTACGGTAGCAATAGGCAACCTGCTCACTGGGTAGAGAAGATTATCTCCACATTTATGCACCTCTAACTACAGTTGCCACAGGAAGAGGGAGAAATGTTCCCTGGCACTGTACACAAAAATTCCACAAATACGATATATTTACATGGGTATGAATATTAGTCTGGAAATAACTAATATGTCAAGTCAACATATCACTAACTGCATCGGTATTAAATTTATTCTGTGTTTATATTTTCACAAATTGTTTAGAAATGCATGCATAAAACTGAGTTCGTGGCGATTTTTTTTGCTAACATGAAAAAAGTTGTTTTTTACCCAGCGCACATGGCATTAATTAAAAAGGTTTGTTATGAACACACAATTGAATTGCATCGGCATTGATCATAAAAATGTATAAGCTTTAAACAATAAGTCATGGAAATATTATTGCATATTTTCATTGCAGCAAACCGAAGAATGGTATCACGGCTAATCAAAATTATAGCAAAAATAATTAATAATTTTAAATATAGTGCTGAATTTACAAAATAAAAAATTCTTAATTACATGCATAAATTAATAGTATGTACTGGCAAATTACTGTGAATCATCACCTTTTTTGAAAGCAAATTTGAAAAATAGGTATGAATAATATTCAATGGACAACATAGTACTGATGGCACCGTCTATAAGGGGGCTACACATTTTCCTGAAGATCTGCAAAGAGTTTGCTGAAGAAACAAACACGTATAATAACCCCAATAAAAAGGCTGTTGGTCATAAGATATGGTCAGGGCCTGACTAGCATTCCTGCAGCTAACCTGAACGGAGTGATTCTGAAGGTGACCGAAGGAACCAATTACCTAGGACATATAATCACCAGTAATCTGATGATGATGATATTGATAGGCAAAGACGAGCTCTCAGCGTAAAATCAAACATTCTCAGCAGAACATTTCTCCTTTGTAGTACCGCTGTGAAAAGGGCTCTCTTCCTTGCCTTCTGCGCAACGTTGTATACGTGCGATCTCTGGGCAAGTTATAAAAAGAGTAGTATGGAAAGACTTTGTGTACAGTACAATAACGCCTTCCGCATAATGTTTGGCTTCCCCAGATACTGCAGCGCTTCAAGTATGTTCATGGAAGGGCTAGTTTCCAGTTTTGCAGCCCTCATAAGATCCAGGGTGGGTGGAATGAGGGAAAGAATAAACAGCTCCGGGAATATTCTCATCATGGAGGCCCGCCTCAGTCGTTGCCAGCATCGACGCATACTGGAGAAAGATATTGGCCCTTTACAATATTTTCATGTACCTATTTTTATTATATGTGTCATGTATCATTCACCTACTATCCTATAATCATTTTATTTTTTTAAACATCTGTACATATTTTGTGCATTTTAATAACTATTGAATGTATATTATTGTATGGAATGTGTGGGACTGCACTAACCTCCCCACGTACCAGAATAAATATTTATTATTATTAAGGATGCACTCAGAATGCCAGAAGATCGACTTCCACAGAAAATACTGGCAGCGATTCCCAGAGGGATGAAGTCCAGTTAAAGTGGGGAAAGCTACTCCAAAGGCTGTGAGAAGATAGACTGGACCTGCAATGGACGGAGGCTGCTGAAGAAGTCCAGGACAGGGATACCTGGAATCACCTTATAAAAGTGATGGGTTTATTGATCAGAATAGGACATGGGGAAGAAGTAGTGTGAAATAATGCATACCTTTAGAGCTAAATGTGGCCGCACACTCCGTACACGTTAGCGTTTCCTTCAGCTTCTTATCTTTCTTCTTATCATGGTCCAGATTCATCTTAACTTCCAAGCCGACACACTGCAGCCTCTCCAGCATATCATTGGCACTCTCCACAGACATCTTGCTCTTCCTCCCTTTGATTGCCAACCCTTTCTTCACCATATTCTTGTCCATGGACAAGATCTTGATCGGTTTTGCCAACTGGTGGACTTTTTTAATTATCAAACTCGATGACGATAGTTTTTTTTGTAGTTCTCGTGTTGTCGGTTTAATGTCTTTGATTTCTGGAGATTCTTCATGAGGCTTTATGAAGATGGGTTTTTTTAGAACTTTGCCCGATGTTCGACCTTTTGATTTGTGTTTTTTTTCTTCTGACCAGTCTATATCGTTGTCAAAGTCTTCAATGTCAGAAATTTCAAGATCACTGAAAAATTAAACATATTTTTTTTATTAATAATTAATGAAGATAACATCTTTTGTACACCAATTTAATAAAATAAGGATGAATGGTATTGGGAACAATAAATTAAAGAGGGCGACATTTGAATTTGTGCAAACTTATGTAATTTATTTTGATGTTTGTTTGACAATGCCAAAATTCTCATGTCATTAAGTATGTAGAGCATTTTTTGGTCATTGACAGCTTGCAGCGTCATTTCCATGATGAGCTGTGGAGACTGACTAAAGAAGGCACCATCTTGTTTGATCAAGATTTTCAACATTGTTCGATGAAAACAAAGGTGTTTAAATGGGTAAAGCTAGTAATCAATAAATTCAAATATGAACAACAATCTAACCAAACCAAATGTGTCACACGTGTTCGCCTCTCCCGCAAAGTTTTGATGCGGCTATTTGATAAACATATTTATTATATTCCACATGAATAGAGTATGTCTATTTTGTAAGGGAATTGTGTCGTATGAAGAATAAATATTATTTCGCTGTCCGCAAATGATCCTGACTCCCGATCCCTTTCTGAATATATACTGCACGGTCTGTGGGAAATATATTCTCATCAACCCCTTAGATTATGAATGACTTAAATAAAACGTCAGAGCGGTACGAGAGGGAGGGAGAGTAGAAGAGGAAGGGTAACTCTGCGAGTCCCGAACCTCCGACGTCTCGTAAGCCGCCACCTTAAGTAGCCTGCGAAAACCAGGTTTCGTCAGTTAGCCCACCTAACCGCCCGCTTGACAAGATGCTCCGCTCCCTCGACTGCTCCGCCTGCTATGACTTCTGCTCTAGTCGCCTTATTTCTTTCTGACCACCACTTACTCTAGACCTCCATCGGACTATTCCCTCTCACTCTAGTAATAATTCTGCATAAATTGGGTTTTTGTGCAGAATCACATTGCAAAGTACAAAAATCGTTAATAAAATCTTGTCGTTAGTGTCTTTTCCTCCTTTGCAAGGGATCGACACAGGTTGCGCTTTCTCCCCTCCCAGCCCTCTTCACAGATCGGGATCAGCTGCCCACTACAGTTCACCTGTGTGCCATTACGTCTGGTACACCAAAATTCAATTAAATAGTCTCTGACTTTATTGAAAGAAAACAAATTGTTTCAATATCCGTAGTTTCTGTAAATCTATTTTAAAAATAGTATTAATTAACATGCCATGCGCCACTTGAATGAAAATAGATTATAAACGTATTTTTCAACTTGAATCAATATCTGTGATAAATAGCACTAGCCAACTGTCCACTTATTTGGCCAAGTTAAACAAGTAAAAACACATCACAATACAAATATCCAAAGAAATGTGACTGTAATGTTGTGTTTTTCTTCTAAATTTAGCAATGTTAAGGTTAAAAATATATTAACAAAATTTATACCCAATATTAGCATAGAGTGAAAAATTAAAAGCATTTATTTTGAACTTGACAGGGTTTTCGTTCCTTAAGGTGGAGAGGAATAATTTATTATTCCGAAATAATGATAATATTATTACGCAATACCATAAACATGATGTTTATAAGAGGAGAAAAATATGAATTATATATTTTTAAAATTTACATAGGTTTAGCATTCATCAAAATCAAATTAGAAATATAATTTTTTTCTGACCGTTCTACGTCTGTTTTAGAAAATATTTTTAAATATCGAATATCATTAAAAAATCCTCTGAACATTTTTCTTCAACATGCGGTCATAAAAATTCCAATAAAAAACAAATGTTGGGTGCAGTTTAAATTTTTTATGAACACTAACGTTCATGTTTTTTTAAATGCGGCTTAAAAAAGTTACGTAAAGTTTATTAAAAAAACTCACTTGCAGATGATGGCAATTACTTTTCTCCAGTTTCTAAAAGTATTTTGAGATTTTTAAACCACCATTTAATTCAGAAAGGCCGGTTTATAAATCAATGAATTCTTTGGCCGTCAGGTGCTGCTAATGTTATCTGCTATGCGGTGAGAACGCGAACTAACGTTTTTTTTTAAAACGTGTCAGGAATTCATTTTTAAACTTGCATGTACGAAATTATTTATTTTCACTTTGGTGGTCTAGTGGTTAGGATAGTGGCCTTCCAAGCGCTGGGTCAGAGTTCAATCCCCATGCGTGTTGCTATATTTTTTTATTAAAATATTTGACGTACGATGACGATGACGTATTTATAGGAACTGTGGGTGTTTGCAAAAAAAACGTTTTCGTGCGGGAAAGGTAAGGTAAGGTATTGCTTTCGAAGATATAGCGATTTAAAACAAATTAAAGAAATTTGCGCGGGACCTTTATTTTCAACGGTCCGCCGGCGCAAAAAAATACTCGACTGAAGTGTGCAAAATACAAATTTTTAATAAAGGGTAAAATACAAAAAACATTCAAAGTCCTCAACTGACTAAAACCAACGCTTGATCAGCACTTATATTTTAGAAATAACACTCGTCCATCAATATCTAGAGATCGCGAGTTCGTTCCCTGGTACAGATATGTATTTTTTTTCAGCTTTAATTCAATTAAGTTTATTGAAAATACGTATATTTGCATTATTTTTTCTTTTTACTATGGCCGTTTTTTATCGCCATTTTTATATTACGTACTTACTGTGTTTCGTAGAACTCCGTTTTATTTTTTGTGACAGCTTTTTTCGACGTTCAAATCCGTTTGAAAATAGTTTTGACCGCTGAAACAGCTATCACAATAATAAAAACTAAAATACTTGCAGATTTTAATAATAACATTAATAAATTTATTATCTTAAAATTAAAAATTAGATTAAATGGAGTTTTACGAAACACAATAAGTACGTAACATAAAAAAGGCGAAAAAAACGGCCAAAGTAAAAAGAAAAATTAACATGGATGTACACTTGAGATGATTTTTCACAAAAAACGGCAAATCATCAAATTAGAATTGACCTATTGTTTTTTGTCAAGTCACAAATTTTGTTTTTATTTAGCGACAGAAAGTTATGTCATTAATCGAGCGAACGCAGCGCCACGGTGGTTATTTGAATCATTCATTCGTGTTCACTTCGGGGAATAAGCGAGACGTTCGTAAATTTCCGTCTTTAATCGAGCGAACACAGCGTTCAGAGATTCTTAGTTTGTTTTCCCAGTAAAATTTACGTAAACATTTACATTTTTAATTTAATTTTTAATGTAATTTAAATTTATAACAATATTATATAATACAACAATCATCATACAAATGTAGGGCAAAATTAGGATATAGAGGCGCATGCATGTTGTGATCAATGTACATATAAGTTGGAAAAAAAAAATTTATGGAAACAGCATTACAGTTTTGTTATTGAGATACTAGAGTCCGATTTTATAACACCGATTTAAATAATATTATAAAAATGTCAATATCATAAAAAATATCAAAATTATAAAAGTACCAATATTATAAAAATACAATTATCTATTACCATTGCAGTGTATAACTTGAAGACTACCTAGTCTCGCTAAGGCGCGCTCCTCTTCTTGTCTCCCTGTGCTGTGCACAGTCCTTGAGAGACAGTAATCCGCCCACAGCAAACAGACCTAGACTAGTTCGACACAGTTCTCTTGTCCGCTCGCCCTGACTAGTACCCTCCCTCAGCTGGCTACCCGTGCTCCGCACGGCCCTCTGAGGACAGCTATCTACTACCATTGCAGTGTCTAACTTGAAGACTACCTAGTCTCGCTAAGGCGCGCTCCTCTTCTTGGCTACCTGTGCTGCGCACAGCCCTTGAGAGACAGTAATCCGCCCACCTCAAACAGACCTAGGCTAGTTCAGAACAGTTGTACCGCGACTCGATCCTACTTTTGTTATTCCCAATTATTATCCCACAAGGATCCCGTATAGATCCTTGCCTAGTAGATATAAAGTGTGCCCGTGTAAAACTATATACTGTGACTTTTGTATTTGTGTTATATGTGATCTGTGTATCTTAAGAAATAAATTGTGTTTTAACCCACCAAAGGTGTTATATCATATATAATTCATTATTACTCTACAATAAATTTAAAAAATGCATCATACATACTTTAAAAACAAAAACAAAAACAAAAAACAACTAAAAATTTTTTATTTTTTTATTTACTTTATGGAATCTTTTATATTATTTCATGCATATGTATATTAATATGGACTTCAATTTGACTGTCCTAAAATGGGATTTGTTCCTAGTTGGACAGTCAAAGCCTTCTTAAATATTTTTGTAAAATAATGTGTTTCAAATAAATATTATTATTATTATTTGTACAGCGCCCTTGAGATGATTTTTCACAAAGACGGCTAACTAACCATCACGCCGTTTCCCCGCAAGGGTAGGCAGAGAGGGCGGACTGACAAACAACTCGATCTTGGAATACACTTCTTGCTTCATTCACTTTCATACGTTTCATACAAACGGCACAATAAAAATTATCCAAATATTATTATTACATATACCTTTTGTAAAAGGTACCTACTATACAGTACACAATGTACGTATAAACACCTTTAATTTTTAATTCATAATATATATGTATATTTTTTTTTATATTAACACCACACAAGAGTCCCAACTGCTCCCAACCGTCTGGAGCCAGTGAGACTATGGCATTCCCAATTGGGGAATGTTGTGAGGCTGAAGGTATTGGGGAGGGGAAAGGAAGAGGAAGGTGGGGAAATACCTGGCTATTCGGATCTGGTCACCAAACACGGCTACAAGCCATTTCAAACAACGTTTCAATTCCGAATGGTGGTCTTCCACCAGGGCGATACTGAGAGTATCTTCCACTCTGAAACGTGCACAAATATACTGTATGTTATTTTAAAATTAATTAATCGTGAAGCAGCACAAATTAATTAAATAAAATTTATTTGCGCACGCCGGGATTTGAACCCGCGACCTTCGGGTTCGTAGTCGAGAGCCTAACCCCTCGACCATGTAGTAGTAGTCATTTGTAGTTTAATATTATTTAACTACAAATACAATATGTATTATTTTTTAAATCTCTGCCTATTTTCGAATGTTACCCTACCTGAAGTCTACAGATCGACATACTTTACTTTGCAGTCGGCGGTATCACAAGTGTAAATTTTGTGGATACAAACAATCAATGAGTTAATACAAGTTTTTTTTCATTTGATTGTTCCTCATTTGGCCGCCTGCAAATTTAAGTCTGTCAAGTTGTGTCCATTTATTTCTATACTGTGAATAAATTCAAATTCTAAAAAGCAAATGTGAAGGGTTGGCGGTGATTTGAATAGGTGTTCATTTGCCCACTTTTCTCCCAAGCATATCTGTTGTTTGTGTACTGACACCGCCCAGCCAATTTTTGGTTATGTCAAATATTTAACTGCGAGATATCCTGTCCTTAACCTGCACTCTAATATAAGCATATTATAGACAGTTCACCGTTAAAATTCCGCGTACATCTACGCGACCGAATACTACGGCCTAAGAGCAACGCGATACTCCCATAGGTGTTGTACCGAATAGACGTATGTGCAAACAATCCCCTGATAGTGAAATTAAATAACCTAGGATGAACTATGTCAAAGTTTGTTCCCAGCACCAGTTGAATGTTTGAAGGCACGTGACCTAGGAAGTTTGAGTGTCACCGAGATGGCCCTATCGTCACTTTGCCAGCAGGCTGAAGTTTCCACAATAAGGCTGCAAGTAAAAATTTATTATTTTACTTTCTACAGCCAGTAGTAAATATTTGTGTTGCTGTTTGCTTTTAATGGCATTTGTAAATCAACTAGTAAAACGAACAGATTATATAAAGCATACTTTTGTTTTCGTATTCAAAATTAAATCCTTTTTTAGATAAGATGTTATATTCCCAAGTTAAGAAAGTTTCGACAAAAGTCAATTTGTCTAGTTGTTATAGTACCCCTCCCACCAACTTATTTAAATTATATAACTGCCGTTGTATTCGATGATTCGCCAAAGGACGACAGTAAGTGCATTATGATGAAATATAATATCTTCTCCTGAATTTCTGATTGAACCCTCAGTTAAAAAGATCACGAAGATCAATGCTCTTACCGTTTTGTCACGGAAGTTTTCTCGGAGGACCAAGATGTGGGCCTCACTATACCCCATCCGGTACAGCCAGTCGCTGTATATATGATGCATAAATGGGGCCTAAATTACTGAATCGCGGATATGTGAACAAATACTAACTACAGAAAACCGAATGAAGTGACTCTCGATACCATTGACTGGCTAAATAACCTCGATTTTGGCAAACACTCCTTGCCTCAATTATGTTCATACATCGTCTCATACATACTCTTCTGTTATTCTGACTCCTGACATGGCCCAACCCATGTTTCTTCTTCCATTCATATTCGCATCATATATTCTCTTTAACACGTTCATTGCTGACACCGCGTGTCACGCGTTGACAGTAATTTGACCGGCATGCGCGCAACGCGCCTCGCGTGTTGCGCCGTCTTTTCCATTTCCGGTCTAAAACAGACGCAGCCATGTGGTTTTGAGTCGTTTCTAGCCTCAGCGCTAGGCACTGTCACTGTTCGGCAGTTTGAATAGATCCGTCATTCATACCGGTCGTTAGAAGCGTTTTGTCATTGTCGTGCATAAAGCAGCGTTTACACAAGCAAAAACAGTAGTTAATGTTGTCCATACGAAATTTTTCCGCATGTAAATACTCCTTTAGTTCGCCATAATAAATAAAACACAACACATTCCTCTTTCTCGTTTTTTTTCTGAAAAAAAAAACAGAAATTTATGATGTCTATACAATATTATGCTCATTTAAACACTCCTTTAGTTCGCTCGACCTTTCAGTCAAATGTTCTCAGCATGGCATTAATATGTACGAATTTAGTTAGCAATGAACGTGTTAAGCTCCTTTCTTCGCTCATCCGCTCTACATGCCCAAATCATCTAAGCGTTCCTAATCTTACTCATTACACTAACATCAGCCTTGCATTCTTTGCGAATCTAAACATTTTTCATGCAGTAATACATAATTTTACTACACATAACCCTCAAGAATCTCATTTCTACAGCATTCAGTCTACTTTCATCATTCCTCTGTCAGTTTCATGCCTCACTGCCATACATCACGGTTGGTACAGAGGAAGATTGCATATTTAAAAAAATATGTTATGGATACTAAGCCGTGATACACTGAGAGAGACCTCAGGGCCTATTAGCTAATATATAAAGATATTACTAACGCGTAACATTTTCTCTTGGCTTTCTTCTTAGACTTGCGCTTCTTGGAGTCCTTGGGGCCCTTCGGGGGCTCCTCACACCCCTTCACCGCTAGCACTTCAGGCTCCTTGGCGATGTCGATGCGGTGCACGGTGAAGGCGTGCACCGCCCCCTGCGCTTTGTTCTTGAACTCCAACTTGCACTTGATGCAAACAAATACTTCGCTTTTTCTGGAATCATTTAAAATATGATTATTACATAAATATAATAACAAATCTTCAATTTCCCAAGGATGAGAAATCTGACCATCCACAATCGACCACTAATATGCCAGCACTGATTTTTCTATGACCGTGTAAAAGCTCACTTTGGGTGTATCACCAATAGGGAATTGTCAATTTTTTCACACGCCAAGGACCGTAGAAAAGATTTTGTCTGTAAATAAAGGTAAGATTTATGGTTTCGATTTTTTCTTATTGCATCCTCTGAAGTTGCCACCGGCCGCTACCGGTTGATTGTAGACATATTGTAGTTATATCAAGTGAAAGAGGACACCAGACACAATGAAATGACATGCCTCACAAAAATATCATTTTTTACTACAGAAATTTAAGTTCATAATAAAATTAAAAATGTAGATAGCAAGAGTTACGGTTGCAAAGTCTTAAAATTAACTTCTGGAAATAAAATAAATTTTAAAATAGGCCAAAAGAAGGACTCGTTACTTCAACTTACATTTCTTCTATGGGAATTTCAACTTCACATTTGATTGGAGAAGACATTTTGACTGGCAAAAACACCTCTTCCCGCGCTTTGTCCTTGTTTTTCGCCAGAGGCTCGTCATCAGAGTCCGACACGGGCAGCGGCGAGGCCCCCCTGGACAGATCGTCAAACTCTAAATCTTCATCCTTCACGTTGATCGAACAAAACTCTATTTTACTCGGCACCACACAATCTGTTTGCGTTTGGCAGGCGATATATCGCTTACACAAAGCTGTCACATTATTGTTTTTGTTTAGCATAACCAAGAATTCGTTCTTCAAAGTCAGAAACTTCTCTTCGGCCCTGTCCAAAACATTAACAAGCATATAACAATCCCGACACAACGAATTAGACCACACTTTATCCCTTTCGAACATTATATTGCTGGTTTTTGTGATAAAGTCAAATAGTAAACATTTAGAACTTCCAGTAAATGTTGTGTATATGTCGTACGACATCTCCTTCGTGTTCGAGCTGCAGATGACGCAGATCGGTAACGCGATTGAAGAATCAAAATTAAAATTATATTTCTGACTGGCAGAAGATTCTGCGCTGTCTTTTTCACTTTTGACGGGGCCCGAGTCATTTTGCGAAGTTGAAACAAGGGCCTTGTCCAACTCCGCTCGCAGCGTCGGCTCCATCATCTTGTCGGGTTGTCAAACACGGCAGGACGGTTATATCGTCGATTCTACATTGAACAAGGAACTTAGATACTTGATTGATATCACAAATATTTCACTAGCATTAGTGTAAACATTGAAACGTCAAAAAAATGTACGAAATTTATATAAAATTCGCCACAAAAGTCGCTCACTTCCTAATATTTTTGATAGCGGTGAAGTTGCCAATGGCAAAATCACTGACGACTGGCGACTTGTCTTTATGGCAGAAGTAAAAAAAAAACAACGAAGTTCTTACCGAGCGGAGAAACCGGGGTTATATCCTATTTCTCGTTAATTGCAATATTTTTATGATATAGATACTTTTAACCTGCGGCTTGCGGAAAATGATTATGATTCGGTATTTCTACCAGGATTGCAAGTGTTATTGGTTTATTGTTAAAAAAAAATTGTTTGCCTTCTCAATGATTAAGAAAACTGTACTGAATAAATTCTGAAACATCAAAAAAATTTGCAATAAGATTAAAAAAAATCTCGCTTAAATCGCACACAGCTGATATAATATGCTATAATCAGGATCGGCTCATTAGCGTAGAAATAACGCGCGAGTTTCTAAAATATTCTCAATATCGTTCTCGTAAAAGACCACCATTCAGAATTGAAACATCGATTTAAATGGCTTTAACCGTGTTTGGTGACCAGATCTGAATAGCTAGGTACTTCCTCACCTCTTCTTCCCATCTTCTTCCTCTCCCTGCTACCTTCAGCCTCGCAACATATCTCTATAGGTGATGTCATAGTATCACTGGCTTCAGAAGGTTGGGAGCAGTTGCGACTCTTGTGCAGTATTCACATTAAAAAACAATATGTCGCAAAGATGATGCAGATAGGAACAAACAATAGAAAATAAAAGAGAACATATTAACATTAGTTCTTCACTTATCATGCCATACTTCAATATAGTGGTTTTATTCGACCCAAAGCTGCCAAAATACCCAAAATATACATATATAAATATTACTTATACATTAAACGTCGATTATTAGTTCTTCAATTCGGACTCTTCCCGTCGCAATGCCCGCTTTTTGCGGGTGATGAGTAGACCAAATCGTTCCCATCATTGCCAACAGAAATGAGCGCACCGCCTCTGGCGATGATACAGCAAACCACGATTGGCGAGTAGTTTCCCATTTAAGCGACAGAGTCGGAGTGGCGCCTCTGGCGGCGGACAGCGAACCAAACACGGTGGCGCCAATATTCAAATATGGTGGCTAACTTGGCTACACTGACCACTTGCTTTGACCCCAAAGCAGTAAGCTGAATTTTTATTTTTATTATACGGATTGATAGTCGTTTAGCCCCACAATGGTGCTGACAAATAAATCATACTGTTCGTCCTTTCTGACTATTGCCCAGAAATTTGTTCACCCTGTTAATTCCTCATTTTAACGTATGTGACCTTACTCCATGAGTGCTGCCGTGCGGTGTGGTACCTAATACGTCGGAACGATCGTTCGGAAAAAAACTTCAATCACTTCTTGAGGGTAGCTCCAAAACCGCTTATTGATTCCACAATTTATTTTAGAGATCCGGATCAAAACCGTATTGTCAACACGATACGAGGGTTTAATTATTTTATTTTCGAGTTGAACCGTTTCATCTGCAGCTTTTGATCATCATCAAAAAGTTCCAGTGATATTGCTCTTAAGTTAGATTATTTATTAACACCGTGCGGCCAACACGATTCGAGGATTTAATGAATCTTTTCCAGTTAAATCAATTCATCTGATCACTGATGAGAAATACAGTTCCAAGTGAAATATATTCACAAGTTTTGAGATAACATTCCTCATTCGCAGAAAACAGTATTTATTCTGGATCGCAGCTAGTGTTTGGTAAACATCCTGATTTCCACTCTCATCGCAGACACTGTAGATAGTACACAACTGCTGACCCTGTACAGATCGCAAGTGCACTCCACTGTAGAATTTGGCAGCCACCTCTGGTCGGGAGCCCCAAAATATTTGAAAAAAACCCTCGACTCTGTGCAGAAACGGGCGGTCCGTTTGATAGATTTGCTTATTTTAACAAACGGATTGCAATCTTTGGAGCACAGACGTCAGGTGGGAATGATGTCTTTGTTCTACCAGTATTTTAATGGAAGATGCTCTTAGGAATTAACGTCATTGATCCCTTCGGCACCGGTATATAGTTGGGAAATCCGTCAAACGCGCGCCCAACATTTGCACACGTTTGACATTTATCACATAAGAACAGGTCGCTTCTACGACTCGTTCGTGTGTTCAACAGCTCAGGTGTGAAATTATCTGCCGGTCTCCGTGTTTCCTCCCTCCTATAACATGGGTATCTTCAAGACCCGAGTTTACTCTTTCCTATCCTCTAAAAGACCCTTCACACCCCATCTCCAAAGATGATATAGGCCTTGAGGGAAATTATTTCCCTCAGAGCCTCCCCTGTGAAGTTACCGTAAAAAAATCGTGTTGAATTTGAAGAACGCTCCACTTGCTATTTCTGGATGCAAACCACTTCGTACCAATTGCATGTCAAAAATACAGGATTTTTACTTACTTTAGTCGACATATGTGCTATTCTTTGTCGCCACACAAATTCACGTGCTTCAATTTTTGGAAGCATACTTCCTCGGTGCGGTCTTACCTTTTGCAGGGATTTCATGTGGGCTTCTTTAATAATCACTCCTGGCAGTACTTTTACAATCATTCCGCCCGTGACCGGTGTGTCGTGTGTTCACTTAAAGCAAGTGACCGAAATGGTTCCAGCAGCCGGATGGCTACCAGGATTAGGCTTCGTTGCCATCGCGTCATCTTTAACCGTTATCGAGGATAATATCCATAATATGCTGCCTCTCCGACAGCATTAATCACGTACCATATATTTTTCCCGTCACAGTCATGCACGAGAGAGATTCAGATATAACATAGGCGGATGTCTGTTTTTTTAGGTTAAATCAATCGTATGTTTTGATGTAAATATAAGGTGTGCCCTCTTGCAATAAACCCCGTATTGAGAACTGGACTCTTTAATTTGAATGGTATGGGAGCCCCTTGTGTCCTTGGCCAGATATGAGGCGGAAGCCGACCTACGATCCAGAGAGACGGAATCCCTTCTCTGCCCTACAGAGCTAGTCGAGGTGAGCTGAGAGGCGGCCGTCTCAACAGTTGGCCTCTTGGTAACCATAACATTTCTTTTGCTTGTTCCCCAACACTGGCCCCAACGTGTCAGATCTCTTACACTGCTGCCCTAGAGTGGGGCTTGTTCCTCAACACTGACGCTACATCGTGGGGCCGCCTTTCCCATCCGCAACAACGCATATCTTTGACTTTTATATCCTTTATGAACTTTTATTCTCTCATGCTATTGTACGACGTAATTCCAAGTTTAATAGTTACCTTTTTAAATTATTTGTGCTATATTATTATGCTTATAGTTAAATGTGACTTGTAAATATTGCTTACGGTATATTTATATCGTTGATATTAAATAAATAAATATACAAACAACTTTGCTCGGCAGCTCTTGAATTTGACATTGTCTTCGGTCATCGCGAAGAAGTCATGCGCACGAGGAAATGAAAGTGCAAGGAAGATTTTCCAGGTACGCTTGGGCGGCGTCAACAGGTTGAACCAAGCTCAGCCTCAATGCCAGTCACGCGGCAAATTAAAGCGTTCATTTAAGCACATACTGCCATTATTGTAATTACGTGGTATTTCGACGTAAATTCACAACAGTAGTTGAAATATTTTACACTGATGCACAAAAATGAACTTCAAAATTTATATTTATTGTAATTTGTGTTCAGTCTAATGGCCAGTGGAAGTACATTATTTAGCTTTATTGCAAAGTATCTAAAATTTCTTCGGCCAAATGTTGTTTTAACGAAAGGGATAAGTAAGAGATTGTGCCATTTGGAGCTAGTATCGCGAGCAGTTTGGACATTGTCAAATAGAGTTCCGTGTTTAAAGATATATGTAAAAAAATTTGTCCTATCTTCAAAAGCGGGTCAAAGACATTTGTGGAAAATTTCAGACCGGTGGCTATTCTCTCTGCCCCGGCAAAGCTGTTCGAGTCAATACTCCACAAAAACATGCTGTCGCAAGTAGAGCCATTTATAATATCGGAACAGCATGGGTTTAGAAAGGGCCGATCAACAGACACGAACCTATTGGTACTCACAGATTATGTATCAAAATCCTTAGATAAAGGCTACCAAGTTGATTGCTCATACAATGATTTTTCGAAGGCTTTTGATACTGTAAATCATGACATCTTATTAAATAAACTGTCAATGATAGGTTTTTCTTTACGGTTTCTAATATTCTTTGCCAGCTATTTTACTGGAAGAAAACAATTTGTATCGCATGGAATATTTTTATCTAAATTATTTCCTGTGCTCTCTGGAGTTCCTCAGGGCTCTAATTTAGGCCCCCTCCTCTTTTCTATTTTTATTAACGATATCGCAGAGAGCATTCTGCATTCCAGGTTTCTTCTTTTCGCTGATGACCTAAAACTGTTCTTAGAAATATTAACTTTAGAAGACTGCAATCGACTCCAATCGGATATTGATAGAATCATTGATTGGAGTAAGAGAAATCAGATTGAGTTCAATATTTCTAAATGTTTCATTCTTTCTTTCACAAGGGCGTGTCATACTTGGTTTTACCGGTATAATATGAACGCCCGAAGTTTAAAACGTGTCTCCACTATGAAAGATCTTGGTATCGTGTTTGATAGTAGGCTGACATTTCATGCTCATATTGAAGTCGCCTGTAGTACTTCATTAAAAATGCTGGGTTTCGTCCTACGTACTTCAAGGAATTTTAAAGACACTCGGGTTCTCATAATTTTATATAACTCGCTAGTAAGGAGTAGGCTTGAGAGTGGGTCGGTGGTTTGGAGCCCACATCAGGTGAAGTATTCCCTCATGTTGGAAAGAGTTCAGAAGAAATTTTTAAGATTTCTTTATTTGAGGGAATATGGCTACTACCCGTGGCTCTATCCTAGCGACTTTCTCCTAGGTATGCTCGGAATGAACCATCTGCGGGTCAGAAGGGATGTACACATTGTGACACATTTCTTCAGACTGATTCGCGGATGGTTCGAAAATTCGGCTGTCATGGAGAACATTCATTTCTATGTTCCCGATGGTTATCTCCGTCACCGACAGCATAGACTGTTTTATCTCCCGGCCTGCAGGACCAACTTGCCAATGGTCATGCCGGTGGGGAGGGCAATCTTGCTGTTAAATAGAATCACTTCGGATATCGACATATTTAGTATCAATGAAGTTGAATTTAAACGTAAAGCTTTGTTGCTACTTGCATAATGCCAGTATGCCTTGTATACAATTTACTGAGATTATGTATGTCTAACTTATTTTTTGTTTTAATTTTTATTATTTTTTATAAGTAATTATTTTGGATGTTGTACATCCTATATCATCTTTAAAAATGCCTTAAAATGTAAATTTTGTAAAATTTTTAAAAAGAATAAACAGTTGAATTGAATTGAATTGAATTGAATTGTAAGTATTTTTTGGCATAAAGTTTCCATGTTGTATTGTATCAAGCGTAAATATAAAAATAAGCGTATCAAACAAAACATAGAAACTCCGGGCGATGCGTGATGGCGGGCATCCTACCATGGCTTGTTTTTGAGAACACGAAATTTAAACTAGATTAAATCGAAAGCCAAGGACTTCCATTCTGTGAGCCTGTCTTTCCTCCCTCTTGCAACATGGGACTCTTCAAGACCCGGGTTCACCCCCCATCCTTGGGTATGTGACGCACATTTGAGGGCGGTACTTGGAGCGTTTCGAAGGAACCCTAATCGTCGCGTTGGATATTTCCAAAGCCTTCGATAGGGTCTGGCACCGGGCGCTTATCGGAATGTTACCATTGTACGGGATCCATCCAAACCTGCATAGTTGAATTGCGAACTTCCCCAAGGGAAGAAGCATAGCTTGACCAATAATATTATCATTATTTTGAATTAATAAATAATAACTCTCCGACGTCCCTCTCCCCGTTAAGGATTAATGCTGTGATGTGTATAAGTATAACTATATAATGTACCAGTGATATGTCTCTTTTTAATAAGTGTCTCTAACACTTATATTATAATGAACCAGTGATGTCTTTATTAGAAATGCAAATTGTGTGTTATAAATGTTGTTAATGTAGTGTGAATGTTAATTAGGTATCTTAAATATTAAGTATATTTGTTTCTAAAAACTGTACTGCAGGTTCTGCATGTGATCCCACAATGAGTTTCTTAACTTTTCTGAATACAATACACAATGTATTGTATACTTTTTAATAAAATTAAAAAAAAAATTACGAAATTGGGAAAACAAATTCCATGAAAAAATCCTATGTTTGTCTTTTCTGTGTTACATATTTTTCCCTAGATCTAAAGGAATTTCCTCATAATCTGCATCAGAGATTAGCGACAAATAAACATTTCAGCTATTCATTAAAACGTCTGTCCTTAATGAATAACATAAAATCATAGATTTGCAAAAAATAGTTTTATATACAAAAATTACAATGTACGCAAGAGATTGTCCTTTTTATTAAATATTAAAAAAAGTAACATCTTCAGTAATTAACTTATTTTAAAAGAAAGAAAAAACACGATCATCACAGAAAAGAATCTGTTATCTATACCAGCACTTTGATGAATCCTACAATATGTAGTATTATAGATTGGGTAATGTAGCGTTAATGATTTGTGTTATAGGTTTGTTTTGATTTTCTCTTTTATGTCACTGTTAAACGTTTAAAAAAATTGTTCATTACTTTATGGTTTAAAATCTCTATGATAGCTCTTTATATTATGTTTAAAAACCATATAAAACCCCAGATGGGCGTATAATCAAATAAATAAATCAGATAGTCACCTAGTAAATGCTCAAGGTTCACACGCTCCCACAGTTTACTGCTGAAGCGCCACGAGTATGTTTTGTATGCACTATTTCTTAAGACAGAAAGTCCCATAGTCGCTGAATAATTAACGCACCTATGGAATTTATTTCGGACTCGATTTTGGGCAGTATTATTTGTAAGGATGGGTGGATTTTTCAGCACAGAATTTGAATGGCGTGCTGTTCAAAGCGTGGTAAAATTATGATACAAGTGTGTCGTATTTGCTTATCTTTTTATATGGGAGTTCACTGCACAAACACACTTAGAATATATATAGAAAACCGCAACTGGATTGGATTGCCAGGAAATCTACTGATGAACTACCAACTTGACGAACGTAAATATCTCTCAAGCCGAGCTTAAAAGGCAACTGAAATAGTTTTCCCATCACAGAGAGAGAGATTCCGTGTTCGGTTGAATAGTGAAAATAAAGAGATGAGTTCATATTTATTAATCCAATCTCGAATTGAATTGAGACCGTGATCACAATTGGCCCAAAGTCTGAAGAACTAAAGCTGCAGATAGTGCTCCTCGGCATCCCGAGTAGGTAACATCTCAGGCCGGTGTAATAGCAAGGAACACGGCCGTGTGATTAGTATTCTCGCCGTGGTGAGGTGCAACTCAAGCTGTAAGTAGAGCTTAGCCGCTGTTCTTGACAAGATTATGGAGGGTGTTAAGTAGGACTTAAGACACGATGTCTGCAAGCGATAAGTAAATACTAGAATAATTCCATCATTATTTTCCCTGAATTTTACTATACTTTTGGTTTTCACAAAATATCTGTAAGCATTTCAAATTATACATTTTTAAGTACCAAGTTAGAAATTATTAATATTAATTTATTTATTCATTCTGAGTTTTTACAGAAGGTTCTCTTACTTACGTGTGAAAAGTCCATTTACAAAACTCAGTTAGGATTAATAAAATTTCAAAAATTTAATTAAAGGATACATAATACAAATAGAAGCAAGAGACACAAGAGACACAAGAGACACAAGAGACACAAGAGACACAAGAGACACAAGAGACACAAGAGACACAAGAGACACAAGAGACACAAGAGACACAAGAGACACAAGAGACACAAGAGACACAAGAGACACAAGAGACACAAGAGACACAAGAGACACAAGAGACACAAGAGACACAAGAGACACAAGAGACACAAGAGACACAAGAGACACAAGAGACACAAGAGACACAAGAGACACAAGAGACACAAGAGACACAAGAGACACAAGAGACACAAGAGACACAAGAGACACAAGAGACACAAGAGACACAAGAGACACAAGAGACACAAGAGACACAAGAGACACAAGAGACACAAGAGACACAAGAGACACAAGAGACACAAGAGACACAAGAGACACAAGAGACACAAGAGACACAAGAGACACAAGAGACACAAGAGACACAAGAGACACAAGAGAGACACAAGAGACACAAGACACAAGAGACACAACAAGAGACACAAGAGACACAAGAGACACAAGAGACACAAGAGACACAAGAGACACAAGAGACACAAGAGACACAAGAGACACAAGAGACACAAGAGACACAAGAGACACAAGAGACACAAGAGACACAAGAGACACAAGAGACACAAGAGACACAAGAGACACAAGAGACACAAGAGACACAAGAGACACAAGAGACACAAGAGACACAAGAGACATAAGAGACACAAGAGACACAAGAGAATTTTTTTTCCCGCATTTTCTTTTTTTTTCATTTTTAATTGCCTTTTTTATTTATGATTTTATCTGAATTTCTTGTTCGCTTTTGTTCTCTGTACGTTATGTACCCTTTTTTTAATTTTTATAAAAATGAACCATTTATGAGTAGGTACCCAGTTAAGAAGAATGAATACCTTCTCAACCTCAGAAAAAAATAACAGAATTAACAACATGATGTTTATTTGTATCATTCTTACCGAGTTCATATTATTATTGGATATCGAACAAGCTACTTACTAGAGAAGCAATATATTTCTAGAAGGAATAGTATATGTCTTCCAGCAGCAATATATTCCTAAGAATCAGGGAACAAGTTTCCGTCAAACAGACGTTCTAATACGGGTAGCTTTCTCAGAAGCAATGTCTAGTATCGTCTCTCATTGTCTTCCGCTGTCTACCGCTGTCTAGCACTGTCTACTGTCTAGTCTGTCCCGGGCCGGCTGAGTAAGTGCCCCTAATACTGCTAATATGGGCGGCAAACTGCTCCTAATGCAGGATTGCTACTCCTACACGCTTCACGGGGAACACTGGCTGAGGGATATGCTCGTACCGAGGAGTGCTTCCTCCGCAACTCGTATCTAGCCACCTAGCCACCTATCCACCTAGCCCTTGTAGATACGGCTCTATGCACATTATGTACTCGTATGTGGAAGCACTGAAGAGATAAATCGATAGGAGTGTGTTGTGGGCGTGTGTTTGTGTTTGTCAAATAGAAGGTGGTGCATGAAATACGTAAATTTAGTTTAAACGTAGTTTAATTAATTTTACATTTATGTGTTCATTGTCCAAAGAAGCGAAGCTAGAAGTCCGCAATGGAGTGCTGATACCAACCCTGATGTATGGCAGTGAGACATGGAACTGGCAGAGGAAGGATAAAATTAAGCTGAATGCTGAAGAAATGAGATCTCTGAGGCAAATGTGTGGTAAAACCATGTATGATTGTGTGAAAAATGTTGAGATTCGTAAAGAATGCAAGGCTGATGGAAGCGTAATGAGTAAGATTAAGAAAGGGACGCTTATATGGTTTGGGCATGTAGAGTGAATGAATAAAGAAAGGAGTGTAAGGAGAATATATGACGCTAATGTGAATGGAAAAAGAAGCCGGAGACGCCCGAGAAAGGCGTGGAAATAATCTATGAGACGATGTATGAATGTGAATGAAGCAAGAAGTGTATGCCAAGATAGAGTTGTTTGGCGGTCCGTCCTTTCTACCTCCCCTTTTGGAGATATATATTTTAGTACTACTCTTCCGTTAAAAGCATTTGCTTGTGGATGGAAGAGGAGTGTACATTAATGCAGTAATTTGTTAATAGTTAAATAATAAGTACATGTAAAGTATAATCATTAATTATTCATTTATTATATGCATTCTCAATATATCTTGAATTTAATGTTAATAATAAAAAGAAAATCTTTTTTAATTTCTTATATAAAATTGTTATTCAATGTTTTATTAATATTTTTGATAATCACTTTCCTAATTTAATTAATTTGTTTATGTTCATACTTTGTCTATTATTACATTAATGTGTTCTATGTTTATCAGTTGTCTATTCTTACATTAATGTGTTCTATGTTTATCATTTCTCTATTCTTACATTAATGTGTTCTATGTTTATCATTTGTCTATTCTTACATTAATGTGTTCTATGTTTATCATTTGTCTATTCTTACATTAATGTGTTCTATGTTTATAATTTGACTATACTTGAAATTATTATTTTATAGTGTTCTGTATGTCCTGATAAGGAAAGCTTTGCATTCGAAACATGTTGATATGTATATATTAATAAAGTCGCGATTACGAAATAATTTTTAATTAATTTATTAATGACGCCACAAGGTGAATACCGTTTGAAGAAATTGTATTAGAAATGATGATTTAGATTCACCAGTTTACCGCTTCTACCACTAGTTTTCGAACACCATGTATGTATCGATACATACAATAATTGCGTATTTTGGGCGTATTTGTGTGCTCGAACTAAGATCAATTTACCTCACGAATTGTATAACTACGAAACTCTTTCTTGAATAGATGAACAATCGTCGAATGGGCTCACATGATTTGCCGACATCAGTTTAGATGACACTTCTTGGAATTATTTGCAAATCTGTTCAGCGCATGTGGATGTACGAGTATGTACGTGCTCTGTGCGCATGTTGTATGTGTGTTTGGGGAGAGCTGGAGACTGCACGGCGCACGCTAAACGGTGGTCCGGCCCAATATCCGCCCAGTGTCTTCCGCTCCCAGGGTTGTGCTACTAATTATTATTTTTATATTTTATTTTACATTTTGTATAATTCGCTAACTGTGCAGAAACGCCCGTTCGTTTGATAGATTCTCTTATCTTAACAATGGATAGCGATCTTTAGAGCAGGCGGGAATGCTGTCCTTGTTCTATCTATTCCAATGGAAGATGCTCTGAGGAACTAGCGTCATTGATCCCTTCGGTACCGGTGCACAGTCGGGAAACACGCCAAAAGCATGGACGTGCTTTGTCTACAGTTGACATTTATTTATTTGAAACACACATTATTCAACAATAAAATGTAAGAAAGCTTTGATGCCTCACTAGGAACAAATCCCGGTTTAGGACAGTCAAATTGACAAGTTTAGTTCATATTTAGTGCCATTATACAAAAACAGAAGGGAAAAAAGCTAGTATTGACATAGTATGCTAATATAATATATCTAGAAAAAAAGTATAAAGAGATGTGAAGAACAGTACAAAAAAAAACAATTGTGTGTACCAGATACTTTGAGTATAGTATAATAGTTAGTACTTATGAAGACATGAGAAAAACAAGTATTATAGAGTAAATAATTATGTATATGTGTTTGATAGGTACTGGTTGGTGCTACGAGGAAAAAAATGCGTTTAAAATTGAGTACTAAAGAAACGATAATATTATTGAGTAATATTGATAAGATTGAGTTACGTATCACTCAGCTTTATTTGTTACATGAGAACGGGTCGTTTCTACAACTCGTTCTTGAGTTCAACAGCCCGGCTGTGGAATGATTAGTCGGCTTCTGTTTTTCTTCCCTCCAACAACATGTTCACTCCTTCTTCTCCTCAAAAAGACCCTTCACAAGTATATTTAATTTCTTTCATTTTATTTCTTTTATTTTGATGTAATTATCTTTTCGCAATTATTTTTTTATTTTTATTTTTATATGTTCACATTTTCTTCTCATATGTTTTTATATTATTATTAAACCTTTTTTATTTTTATTATCATTATTATTTTATTGTACGAGTATTCAATTCATTTTTATATTGTATATATTTCATATGATATGGCACACTGGGTTTTGCACTACCCACCCAGTCCTGCTGGATTAAAAACTTAAATAAATAAATAAAATTAAAATACATTCATTCTTCAGACTTTCAGGCATCACATACATCTTCAGTTCTGTGACTGTTTTTCTCATAAGTATGTGGTAATCTAATTCAATTAACGTTTTCGGTTTCATAATTTTGTATATTTTTATTAAAAATAATTTCATTCATAAAATATTTTGAATTATTTTCTGAATTTTATGTATAAAAATTAACACATTGTATAGCAGTCCCTCTTCCATTGGAATCCAATCAAGCTCTTCTCTCATTTGATAAAAAAAAAAATATTTACCTTTCCTCGGTAAACATCTCATAAAATAGTGCATAGTCGGGAAACACGCCAAACGCGTGCCCAACATTTACACGCAGTCGACATTTGTCACATGAGAACGGGTCGCTTTTACGACTCGTTCCTGTGTTCAACAGCTCGGCTGTGGAATGATCTGCCGGCCTCTGTGTTTCCTCCATCCTACAACATGGGTCTCTTTAAGACGCAAGTACACTCCTTCCTATCCTCTAAAAGACCTTCCACACAGTATCCCCAAAGATGATATAGGCCTTGAGGGAATTTATATCCTTCAGGGTCTCCTGTGTGGAGTAGATACCGTTTTATTTTATTATTTAAATGCCCAGGGGGCTTTTACATACAAGTACATGATTTTTAAATCACATAAAAAGTAAAAATAGGAAATATGCAGAAAATGCAAATACAGTTGAAATAAGAAAAAAAGAAAAAACTGCACCGAATCTAAAAATACACGGGATTATAAAGGAACAGATGAAATAAATAATACAATATCCACAAAGTCAATATTAACATTAACAACAAATAAGTAAATAATGTAAAAAGTTGTAATTAACATTAATTTATACAACAAATAAGTAAATAATGTAAAAAGTTGTAATTAACATAAATTAGGTAGAGATAATTCGTACATTTTTAAAAATTTGCCAAGTTTAGATTATTGTCAAATACATCCATATCATTTAAGTATTTGTTACCGAGACTGTGTAATAGTGGTGGGCGAAGCGGCTCGGTTTAGTGAGCCGGATCACTAAATCTGGTGAATTCAAACTATAGTTAGAACGGGATAAAGATATGTAGAAAGTTAATGTCTGTCTTGTAGTTCGATTGGGTATGTACAAGTTTATTAAATGCAGGAGTTCAGAACAATTTAATTTACAGTTTAACAATTTTAGTAAAAAGGTTAGGTCGTTAATTTTCCGTCTGTTTTCTAATGTTGGAATATTTAAAATATTCATTAACGATGGATAATTTATGTGCTCTAAAGGTATGTTTACTTTAAAATTTATGAAACGCAAAAATTTTCTTTGAATTCTTTCAACATTGTGAATATGTATTTTGTAGAAAGGCGACCACACTATGGAATTATGTTCAATTAAACTTCTAACTAGGGATATGTACAACAATTTTATTACTTGTAACGATTGAAATTTTTTTATTGTTCTTAATATAAATCCTAAAGTTTTCATACCTTTATTTACAATTTGTTGAATGTGAACTGTGAAATTGAGTTTCTCATCCATTATAATGCCGAGATCTCTCATTTCTGAAACTCTTTGTAGATTTATTTGATTTATTGAATAGTCAAAAAAGAGAGACGTTTTCTTTCTGGAAAAGGATAGAGTTTTACATTTTTCAACATTTAGATATAAATTGTTTTGTGAGCACCAGTTATTTAGCATGTCAATATTAAACTGAAGAATTTGACAGTGGTTTGAATCAGTTATTTATCTATATAATTTAATATCGTCGGCGAATAGCAAAACTTTGACACCTTTAAAGCCGTTGACTATGTCGTTTATAAAGACAAGAAATAAAACCGGACCAAGGTGACTACCTTGCGGTACGCCACTAGTAGCGGAAAACGATTTGGATATAAAAGATTTTATTTTTAGAAACAAGGTTCTATCTGATAAGTAACTACTTAACCACTTTAATAAATAACCACTTTAAATACTTAATAACTTTGTTGGTACCATTGCATTTCGAACATCTGACATCACGTGTGCATTCTGTTTTTGGATTGGTATGGACATTTTCATTTATAGATTTTGTTTTGTTTCATTTTTTTTTAGTTTTGTTGAAATTTAAACTTAATTTGCGTGACTTTAAGCTCACTAATTATTGTTCAATACAAAAAAAAAACTATGAAAAATATTAGGATATTCATGAGCAAACGAACTATCAATATTGATATTATGATAATGTTAATGCTCAATACTATTATTATTTGTTGAGTTATCGTTTAAACATAATTTTATTACTTATCTTTAGTTATAGTTTAGTATGAATAGAAAATAAAACTATGTACGGTAAAGCTCATTCCTGTTTTGACATTTGACATTCTAACCTCAAAACTGATCAAAACCGACTATTACATTTTTTGAGCGTTTTGGCAGGCTTTAAAAAATTGAAATTTTAAAATTATTTTTTATGTGAAAACTAACTAAAAAACGAAATATACTGGATTTTAGTTTGAAATCGGTGAACATAGAAAATAATTAAAATCATGTGGGAGTAGGAAAGGTGGTAGTAAATAAAATCATATAAATAAGTCGTTACAGTTTGAAAATGGCCTTGAATGCTGAAACAGCTGTCACAATAATAAAAAACTAAAAATACATGCAGAACTTAATAATAACATTATTAAATTTGATTAAAATTAAATAAAAAAATAAAATAAATAGAGTTCTTCGAATTAACCACAAAAACAATTGATAGAATATTCAAAAGTGGGTCAACCCTGAATTTGGCCAAGGAGCAAACACCGACTAGTTACCCAGCTACTCTTGTACGTCACTAGCGACTGGGAGGTTCGGTGGGTGGTTGGGAGGTGTGTCGGGTGGTAGGATATGTTGAAGGTGGTCTGCCTGGTACACGCAATAATTCAAGATGCTGGCTGGGCGGCTGGTTCCCTCGCGGGAGGAGCAGGCCCTCCCCCGCGATGGAAATTAAGATTTGGCGGCTGAAGTTATGGCTGGAATTAGTTGCTATCCGGAGCTGCAACTGCTAATAGTCGTGCTCTTTTGGGGTTGCATATATTTATGTGTAATCTAAACTATAAAGCAGAAAAATCTGTTCGCGGAATATCTCATGCAGCAGAAACTCACCAACTGTGGCTCTGGTGCCATGCATTTTGCAAGATGGTTTTTACGTTATTTCAAGGGTGATTTAAAGAGCTTTGAAGTATTTATAATTGAACTATTCGAAAAGAAAAGAAAACAAATTGTTTTCACCACTTTACATATCAACATGTTTACTGATAGTATTCAGTTTTCTATATATTCCTGATGAGGAAAGAATGGCTTTCGAAACAAGTCGATATATATTAATCAAGGGGTGCATACAAAGTAATTTTTAATTCATTAATAATAATGATGCCACAAAGTGAATACCATCTTTTGAAGAAATTATAATAATAATTACTTTGTTTAAAACCACTGTATTTTATATCTAAATACGAGTATCTACATGTTTCAGGAGCAAAGCTCCCCTCTTCACGATAAATTTATTATTTTGACTAGGTAAATATTTTATCCTGAAGAGGGGATCTTCGCTCTTGAAACATGTAGATATTTACATATTAAATACAGTGGTTTTAAACAGAGTAATTATTATTAATTTAATATGTATAACTCAACAAATATATATGGACTAAAATCTTTAGAATATGTAGCTTACACACAACACAATAAATTACCCAACGATGTTAAAAATTCAAGCCAATGTGAAAGGTCTCAAAGTAAGATGCTTAAACTCTATGATTTGAAATAATACCTTAAGGATTAATACTGTGATGTGTTTCTTTATAATAAGTGTCTCTGTACACTTATATTATAATTTACCAGTGATATGTTTTCATTACAAATTCAAATTATGTATTGTAAATGTTCTTTGAATGTTAATTACGTATTTTAAATATTAAGTATGTTTGTTTCTGAAAACTGTACTGCAGGTTTAGCATGTGATCCACAAAGAGTTTATTATCTCTTGGCATGATGTATTATATGCCTTTTAATAAAAAAAATGTAATAAAGAATAAAGAAAATAAGCAACAAAATAAAAAGTTCGGCTCTTACAAAAACCGAATATTTTATTAGAGTATTTAGTGTGACCCTTTTAACACAAAAACAAAATTAAAACAAAATAACTTTGTATACATCACTTTATTAATATACAATATTACTACATGTTTCGTGAGCGATACTCACATCTTCAGGTATCAATGTATACTGAAGTTAACATTTAAAATATAGAACAGTTAGATTTAAGAAAGCTAAAGTATGTTGGTTAAAAGAGGACTTAAAAAGTGGTTATAAAAAACGAAATGTATTAAAATTACAACTAAAATTCCTACATATGGAATTAGCCAGTCAATTACACCCAGTAGAATGGGACGTGTTTGATGATGACGTTAGGTCGGTTGCAAGTGTCAAAGCCTACAAAAAGAAAATTTATTCCTAGTTGGGTAGTCAAAGCTTACTTAAAATTTGTTGTTAAATAATGTGTGTTTCAAATAAATTCAAAAAAATTAGTGTTCTATGTTTATCATTTGTCTATACCTGACATTACAATTTTTTTTAAGTATTCTGTATGTTACTGACGGGGAAAGCATCGCTTTCGAAACATGTTGATATCAATTTATATTTATAAATTAGTGAATACTGATTATATTTTTAAATTAATTTATTAATAATGACGCCACAAGTGAATACCAATCTTTTGAAGAAATTATAAATATTATTGTACTATTATACATTACTATTATATTTATCAATCCTAATGTCTCTTTGTCTTTCTACCGATTTCGGTTTCACTTCTTCCACATCGGCAAAACGTTTCCCTCTGAGAATTTTTTTCACCTGGAGTAGAAAAAAAATGTTGAACGAGTTTATACCAAGTGAATAGGTATTAGGAGGCATGGGGATCGTGCTGTTTTTGGCCAAAAACTACATAAAACTCGTTATAAAAGTGAAAGATCATCTCACCTTTTGTCACAACTTGGGTAAATTCTTCGGCAAATATTATTTATTATTATTTGATTATTTATTTGATTAAACGCCCATCTGGTCTCTTACGTGGAATTTAGAACATAATATAAAGAGCTAAAAAAAATTACAAGTACATAGAGATTCTAAAACACAAAGTAATGAACAATATTATTCAAACGTTTAACAGTGACATAAAAAAGAAAACCAAAACAATATTATAACACAAATCATTAACGCTATATTACCCACGCTACAATACTACATATTATAGGATTCATCAAAGTGATGGTATAGATGACGCATTAATGTATAAATGGAGTCACCAAATACATCAACAACACCTCCAAACCTGTTG